>JACXGJ010014367.1:0-14948 GCA_016801105.1 Esox niger
CACACCTACTGGATGGAATGTCTGGGATCCATTTTACAATGAAAACGTTACACAGACATACCGTTATGGCTGGTCTAGTAAACTAAGCATCTTTCTCTTCCCTCAACCCCACCCCCAGGTTCAGAAAGATGAATGTCCTCACTCCCATGGTGGTACACATCTCTGTGTACAGTGGACATATGACTGAGGGCTTCAGCAAACAGTCTCCCCTAGCAACTGTTGTCATAGAGCGATGGTACTTGGCACCAGGTGTTCGCAGAATTGACATCAGGGAAGACGAGGTCAAAGGCACCCTGTTTATACCACCAGGTACCAAAGCACTGTTCTGCTCTCACCTACATGCTTACACTTGTCTGCAACTTGAACTTCCAGACAAATTCAAGCTCTTGTGCAATTAAATGCAAGAATTTACCCAAAATAGCCCCTATACAGCCCCTATACATGAACAAAATGTATGTGTTTTGGCACACAAATATACTAGTTATAAACATACAGTTGATAATGAATTGATAATCACTGAAGTCATACAAGTGGAAGAGCACCAGTGCTACTCTCCCTAATAGTGGGTGTACAGCAAACATCACAGCAAGGGCATGTTGTGTAAAGTTCAGGGATTTGACAGGGAACCCTCAGGTATACAAAGGAGGAAACAACTGCTCTCCAGAGAATCTCTGCTTTGCTGAAAAGCACCTGGGACATTGTTCTATGATAAGATTAAATGAAAATCGAACTTTTGGGCAGCAGGTCCTAATACTAGGTTTCAGAACTGCTTTGCTGCCTCCCAAGAATATCATTGAACTGAAATTATTCTGTAAGTAGGAATGGGACAAAATCTCTCTTAGCTGTAATGCACAGGTCTAATCAGCAACTACAGAAAATATTTGGCTCGAGGTTATTACTGCAAAAATGTTCCCCAGCTTTTTCCAGCCTGCTCTATTTAGTTTTGACCAATGTGTTGATTGGCCCCATGTAGGAGGACACAATGTTGAGTGTTCTTTGTTTGATCACTGTTTATTACTGTATTTTAGGAGCCATTGATGCAGGCATGTAGGTAATCCATGAGGTCTCACAAAATGTCTCTTGCAACTGTACCAATCTACTTTACTCTACTCACAACAGTGTTTTATTGCCTGTCTCTCAGGTCCTGGACCTTTCCCTGGTGTGTTGGATTTGTGGGGAGGTGGTGGTGGACTGGTGGAGTATCGATCTGGACTCCTGGCATCACATGGTTTTGTTTCCATGGCTCTAGAATACCTTTCCCCTGACAAGAATGGAGCCTCAAACCTTCATATCAAATACTTTGAGGTGTGCTGGCACGTGCATGTTTATCTAAAACTGCTGGAATTTCAGCCTGTCTGGGTGGGATGGTACTTTTTATCATAGACCAAGGACTGCTGATCTGGATAAAGGCCAGTGCTATATAGTGCGTTCCGTATAGTCGCAAATGTGCCTAAATCTTTGCTGATCAACCTGAATCGTATTTTCGCCAATGTTCCTAGAAGAGTTTTCTGAATTGCTTAAAATTGTCATTGTACAATGTGTTTTCCTTCATTTGATATATTTTATATAATTTGTTTCCCTGAATATCAATTTGCTTTTATGTGTTTGATCAATTTGCCACTCTGATTGCGGGGGAGTTAGGGTTAGTCTGATTGTAGGGTACAATAGTTCCATGCACAGATCTGATTGAGGTATGTAGAAACATTTGTCAACTTAAAATACACAAAAAAAGGGTTGTTGGTGCATAATAACACAGTAAGGAAAACATATTTTGTTATAATCCAGGAAAAAGCCCACACATTGGGCAAAGTTCTGCCCTAAAGTATTAGCAGTTGGTAATGTCTGTTTAATTATTTAATTTTCTCTTGACCAATAGGCTGAGTGAGCTGTCTAACAGGGTATAGTAATATTGTGAAATTCTTGCAAAATAGCCCTGGATGATGGCAGAATCCAACAAATGACCTTTCATCTAGACTCCCTGGAACTTTTACTCAATTTATATTGCAAGCACTGAAATGCATGTTATTTTTTCCACATAGACTTGAGTTGTTTTCAGCCATTTACTTGCTTTGCTTTTGTGTCTTGTTGTTTAGAAAGCATTCAGGATAGTTCAAGAGCACCCCCTGGTGATGAAGGACAGTGTTGCACTGTTTGGCCTTTGCATAGGAACATCAATCACCCTCCACATGGCAGCCTACTCCAAAGCAGTCAGCGTGAGTCTCTCTACTATTGCTGTGTTGTGTTTATGTGTTTGTTATTAGTGTTAAACAGTCTATGATGTGTGTATTGCAGCCCAGATGCTGTGTGTGTGTCAGCGGGAGTCACGTCCAACCGATCGACACGCCACTCAAGGATGTTTCAGGAAAGTTTCAGTGAGTGACCGACACCAAACAAAACATTTACTGCCTTTTTTTACACTAGAACTGCCAGGCCTTTCAGACGCCTAGTATCCACCAGAGCCGAACGCAGTTTCACATCATATGGATTGTCTCTATCAGCATACACATTCTCCTCCACAGTATCACCATCAAGCCTGAACATCAGCTCATCTACTGGGTCATCATCAAACTGCTTAGAATAGTCTAAATGGAATTTGTATGTTTTAAATGGTTAATGAATTTGAAAAATACAAGAATGTGTTTGTCTGGTGGTAGGGGACTACAGTTCCATGCACATGTCTGACTGAGAAAAGTAGAACATTTTCTCGAATTACAATACACAGAAAGTGCTATGTTATGTCTGTTTGGAATGGGATTCGGCCATGTTTGGTGTTTGTCATGGAATTAGGTCATGAATACGTGTTAAAATATACCCTATTGCATTTCCATAGCGCTTGATTACTTATCAGAAGCATATAATATTGCTGCCGATGTATTGTTCTGCTACTTAGGCATCAAGATGTTAATGCCAGGAAATGAAAGCAGAAAATCTTTTGATCTTAGTTCCAAATATCTTCACTGAACAACAAAAACAAAGAAATGCGTCTTACTATTCCAATACTTTTGGAGAGGACAGTATTGCATCCATTCCATTTTATTACCTGTTAAATTCCAACACAGGCACACCTCATTTTACTTTATGAGGTACTGATTAGGTGATTACCTAATGCTCGGTGAGGACGGTTCAAAACAGGCTCCTAGGGGCAAGGCTGAAGCCATGCAAAGCTAGAAAAAAGCCCTTCATCAATGAGAATCAAAAAAGAGCCTGGCTAAGGTTTGCAAAAGACGATATGGATTGGAACATGGAGGAATGGAGTACGGTCATCTTCTCTGATAAGTCAAGTTTTCTGCTTTGCCCAACACCTGGTCATCTAATGGTTAGATGGAGACCTGGAGGGGCCTACAAGCCACAGTGTCTCGCACCCACTGTGACATTTGGTGGAGGATCGATGATAACCTGGGGAGGCTGGACTCGCTGGCAGATTTGTCTTTTTGAAGGACATATGAATCAAGCCAAGTACAAGGTTATCTTGGAAGAACACCTGCTTCCTTCTGCTCTGACAATGATCCCTAACTGAGAATAGTTTTTTCCAGTAGGAAAAAAAATTACAATGAAATACTCTAAATTACAATATTATTATTTGGAATATGGGAGTAATGTTGTGTCACGTCCCCGCCTCCGCAAACGCGCAGCAGAGGTTTGCCCGCGCTCCAGAGTCTCAGTGCGCACCAAATCACACACCTGTCACCAATCACCAAATCACACACCTGTCACCTCATCACCAAGCATTCAAGTACAACTCCCTGCCACTTCTCCCCTGCCAGATCAATGGTTCATGTTTACATGCCACATCTCGCGTTTTCCAGTCTCTTGTTCTGCCTTTCCGTGTTCCGACCGTTTGCCCGTTTCCGACCGTTCTGCTTGTATCCTGCCTGTGCTTCTGTTCCTCGCCGGTACTCTGACCTCTCGCCTGTCCCCGACTACTCTGCCCGTTCCCTGACTGTACCTATGCCGCCAGCACGTTTACCGACCCTCCGCCTGTCCCCGACTACTCTGCCTGTCGTTCATCTGTGCCTTCGCCGCCGGTACGTGAGGCATCTTACCTACCATCCCCGTCCTTTCTGCCTGTCTCTGCCCCTCTCGCCCCCAGTCTGCACTTGGGTCCTAACCTCCGTCCGTGACATGTTGTCAGTAGTTCATAGAATGAAACCAAAATGTTCATTTTACTCTTACACATTCCTTTGAATAAGAAAACCAGAGAAATTGATAATTTTCCAGTGGTCTCAATTTTTTTTAAATAATTGTCCAATTAAATTGTTGAATGGTCTTGGAAATCTTGTATTTCATGTTTATTTAAATTCAACCATGGCTCTGAACATTCTTTTGGGAGTATCGAGCATCCATCCATTGACGTCATGCTTTCGGTGAGTGGTGATTTGTGCCCGGGTAGCATTAGCGGCTGCCTGGGTGCCAACACTAATTACTGTGGGCTGTTGGCCGATTAAGGTCGGAAAGCAGGGTAAAGAAAATAGGTAAATATTTTTTCATTTGTGCATTTAGAAGTCTGACAGAATAATGTAATATACTGTACGCCTATCTAGGAAAATTAATGGAATGAGGAGGGTGTAGCTTTTAAAATGGCATTTTATTTTAATTACAAACTGAAGTTCTAATTGGTCTAGGCATTTGGGGGACCTAGTGTTAAGATTTAATACTGTTTCATCAGAATCCAGTATCGGTAAGAAGATACGCTTTATATGTGAAACAGCAGCTTTTTAGTCTATTGTGACTATAACATGATATTTTACTGCCAGGATCAGACGGAAAATCCGATTTGATGAGGAGGGCTGTTTGGTCTGGAAAGACATCATTCTACCTATTCCAACTGACCCTGGACTGAAAGTAGATGTAAGTTAACACACACCAACTAATGCTGTTGGGCCATAATGACAAACATTAGTCAAAGTGGAAGGTTAAGGTTTTAATTTATCAACGAATCAACGTTCCAGAAGCTATTGCACATGATACAGTACTACATTTTAGCTTCTCCAACCTGTCATAGTTATGTCTATGCTGCTCTGACTCGCTGTTACAGATTACAGCTGTTAATGACATCTTAACAGCTACAGTCCATATGTTGGAACAAAGTGTTTATAGAAACTCTTGAGTGTTTGAGTGTTTTTGCCAGAAATGCCTAAGCGGACCCAGCTAAGAAGAGCGAATGACTCTTAGTAGTGAGTGACTTACTGACTGACTACCCCTTGTTAAATAGCATAGTGGTTAGGGAAGCGGAATTGTGAACTATAGGTCCCGAGTTTGTAAATCCTCGCAGGTGAAGCGATGTACGCGTTATAACCATATAGAAGATTTTGCTGGTTCGAACGGTTAGTATCTAAATCATAGTAAGCCTTAACTGAAAATGTATGAGGTTATATGGCGACAGTTTCTGGCATGGAAAATCTTCAGTCTCGCTAGCAATTGCTCAATTCTTATGATTATTCCAATGAAGTCAGTAGATACTAGTAAGCCTATTACTGGCTAATAAGCTGTTAAAACGGTCAGTGGCAAAAGCAATATAAAAACACAGAGTTCAGAGGAAAACTGCTAAATGAACACAGGGAAACACTCACCACACCCCGGATGACATGGAACAATGACTAACAACTGAGGGCAGCAGAGGAGAAACATTTAAACACATACTAATGGATTGATTGGGACCTGGTGTGAACAATGAATGACAAGACAAGACAAATGAATGGGACCGGGATGAGTTCATGACTGTTGGTAAGATGGAGAATGCGGGAGATGGCGGAGCAATCCGTCACCTCACCGTCACAGGCTGATAATAAATGAGAAAGTCAGAGATCCAAAAGATTAAATTACTCATGCTATCTTCTCCTTAGTCATTCTTGTTCCTTCCGGTAAAATGTTTATTAATAAATCTAATCAGTACTGATAGTTACAGTAGGATATTACCAGTAGACATGTACAAAAAAATCACTTGACAGCTGAATAACAGTATACTGACCTAATAATTATTCTAGCTAACATTTCTTACTTTGGTACATTAAGAATGATATATGAATTACTTGGAGATAAGAAAGATTGAAAGAATTATTTCTTCATCAGTCGTTTGTCTTCCATCGTTCACAGGTGATCCAAAGTGCCTAAATATTGGTGGATGATCATTCATCGTTCCTTCCGGTGAACGAGATTCAGAGATTCGAAAGAGCCATGGATCACCCTTTATTTTTTATCATCGTTCCGGTGAACGACATTTGAAGATCTTACTGACATGAATCATGAATCACTTTTCACCAAAAATATTCATTAAAAAGAACGAATCATTTGCAAACAACCCATTACTAGTTGAGAGTGCAGAAAACGGTGAGTTAAGCAAATAGCATATAGCTGGCTAGCTTGGCTAACTAGCTTTGTTAAACTCCTCCAACCAACAAACTCAATGTTATGTGTTGATGAATATTTTCTTCTGTTGTCTTGTGTTGATAAATATGGTCTTTACACTGCCTCCTCCATATGCGCTCTTGCTCATTTGTCATCTGTTCCAATGCACATCCCTACCACTTGGCGTCAGATGCACCGATACATAACATTCTCAATTGGATTCCGGTCTGGGTGACGTGAGGGCCAGTCAATGGCATCAATGCCTCTGTCATCCAGGAACTGCCTACACAGCCTGGCCACATGAGGCAGGGCATTGTCCTGCACCAGGAGGAACCCAGGGCCCACTGTACCAGTGTAAGGTCTGACGATGGGTCTGAGGATTTCATCCCGGCACCTAACAGCACATTGAGGTCTGTGCAAACCTCAAAGGATATGCCTCCCCACACCAACACTGACCTACCGCCAAACCGCTTGTGCTGGATAATGTCGCAGGCTGCATAACATTCACCACTGTGTCTCCAGACTCTTTCACGTCTGTCACATGTGCTCAGTGTGACCCATCTGTGAAGAGAACGGGGCACCTACCAACACTGGGGTTCTCTGGCGAATGCCAATCGAGCTGCATGGTGCGGGGCTGTGGGCACAGGTCACACTAAAAGACATCTGGCCCTCATGCCACCCTCATGGAGTCTGTTTCTGACAGTTTGGTCAGAGACAGGCACACGAGTATCCCACTGGAGGTCATTTTGTAGGGCTCTGGCAGTGCTCCTCCTGTTCTTCCTTGCACAGGATCCGATACCGGTCCTGCTGCTGGGTTGATGTTCTATGGCCCAGTCCAACTCTCCTTGTGTAACGGCAGTCTCCTGGTATGTCCTCCATGCTTTTGAGAGTGTACTGAGAGACACAGCAAACCTTCTTGTGACGGCACACATCGATGTGCAATCCTGGAGGAGCTGGACTACCTGTGCAATATGAATGGGCTGCAGGTACTGTCTCATGCTACCAGTAGTGACAAGGACTCTACCAAAATGCTAAACTAGAGAAGAATCAGTCAGAAAGGATAAAGAGAGAGCAATTGCCTGTGACCACCACCGGCAAAACCATTCCTTTTTTCAGGGTTGTCTTGCTGTTGCCTCTCCAGTGCACCTGTTGTCACTTTCATTTGCACAAAAACTGGTGACATTGATTAACAATCCCATGTGCTTGGACAGATTAATTGACATGTTGTTGTATTGTGATGATTACGGTGCCTATAGAAAATCATCATACCCCTTTGAAATAGTCACTATTTTGGTCTGTCAGCCTGAAATCAAAACCCATTATTATTATTTTTTTATTTACACTCTCTGCCATACAACACAAATTTTACGCAAAAGGCAACACTTCTGAAAGAAAAAACTAACTGTGTTCAGAATTTGTTTAAATGTTATTATCACTTTGATGTTGAGTGTTATACTGTGTCAATACAGTTGGAATAGTTAGCTTTCATTTATTTTTATTTCCAAAGGTGACAAAATGTAAGGATTTTGACCGGTATGATGATTTTCTATCGACAGTGTATGTGTTCTCTTAAATTTTTTGAGCAGTGTAATTTTGGTCATGTTTGACCATTATGTAGTTATAAAATGGTTGAAGCTTTGCCACGTTCCTTGGAGAGCACAGATGAACAGCAATTTAAGTTAAGCTACACATTTTGTTTTGCTAAGGTAGATAGAGGGCTGTCATTGGGCTTTCCACTGGACATCTCAGAGAACCTTTCCTTGTCCCTCAACACCTCAGCCCTGGTTTAAAAGACACGGCAACACCTGTACATTATGAGGAGGCTGAAGAGTCATCAGATTTTATCTACTGGCCTTCCTGGGCCTTTAAGATGGATTTTATCAAGAGCAGGATAAAGCTGATAGTGTCAGGGTTTTTAACCAGTACTTTCTGCTTGTTTTGATTCTGATTATGGTTAAACTCAGGCCATTCATATAAGCTCTGTTAGAGTACACCGTGATATAAGCCCTCGCCATAACCATTTTTACTTTGAGTACATTTTTTATGCACTAAAGTCAGTAGACCCTGAAATATCTGTGGGCCCAGAAAACCATGGTTCCCACTCCTCAAATATAGCAACTAGTTTTATTACGGAACCTTTGGCTCCCACTTTTAACTTGAGTTTCTGGACCAATTCCATATGCAGTATTTAGCAATCAGTTTATGTACTTCCAATACTGCAAATCTATCCATCTCCAAATATCATATCCTCATTAAACACTATGAATCCCAGGTGAACTCAGTTAAATGTCTTAATTGAAAATACCATACTGAGTGGGTTTTTGTTTGGCATTTGATTGGGGCACAGCACCAGAACTGCATCTTTGGCAGTGATAAATGAATTCTGAAATCCACTTGATAAAAAACTTCATTAATTTGCTCTGTTTCTTGATTTATGAAAGGTGTTTCATTTTGATGATCATGAATTATTGCTAGCTTCACACATTGGTGTGATTGAAAGGGCAGTGATTTGGTTTCAAACAGATCAGTGTGTATATACAGACAATTACAAGTCTAGCTTCCTTGAGGTTAATAGAGGATTGCATTTTAGCTCCTGTGGAGTCCTATATTTTTGCCAGACCACAAAAGCTGAGTGTCAAACTGGTCTTAAATACACATCACAAGAAATTGATTAATGACCTTTACCTGAGCCCATACTCAGCCAGTGAAATTTAGTATGGTCACATCTGGTGGCTTCTCTATTGTCAGTGTCATGTTGTCTAAGTGTCATTTTATAGATACCTAGTATATGCTTGGATGAGTAATCTGATCAGGAGGCCTGATTTGAAAATGTGTTTTGTTTCTGTGATATGGCTTGTTTCCCTGTTATGGCTAGAATAATGTTGTTCAAGACACTTCTCTTTCTTTTTTAATTGTAACCTCAGACCCCATCTTACATTCTGGATGTAATTTATTTAGCCAGGAACAAAAAATACTGAGACACATTTTTTTTTCAAGGATGAATGATAAACAAGAATTTACATATTTGCTGTTATTCCCTTTCATGATAGGCGGGATGAACTTATTACAATAAATAATCAATGCCACCTGCTGACTGGCATTCATAAAATCGAAAACACTTAATCACTTGCAAATATATATAAAAAATATTGACTGATGTTTAAACTTTGAATTTAAACCATTGAATTTAAACGTTTCGAAATGTATGGTGTCTGAGTATGTTGATTGTGGAGTCTCTTACAGATGGGGAGAATAAAGTGTCCGGTGATCTTAATTGTTGGGGACGATGATCAGAACTGGGCCACAGTGGAGTCTGCCAAGGATGTGAGTAAAAACCACTCACAAAAAAAGATTCACTAGCTTCTCAGGTCCCATTTTGGTTGACCTTGCCTGTGACATTTAACTTCATGATCTTTAACCAATGAACTGCAGATGACCCAGATGATGCGTGCAGCAGGAAATGAACACCTGCTGACCACGTTTCAATACCCTGGTGCAGGACACCTCATTGAGCCACCCTACACTCCCCATGTTAGAGCCAGCAACTTCATATTGCAACCAACAAGACAGAAAGGTACTGTACTATGGGTGTGCTGTCTACTCAGGAAAAACAGGAATCCATGCATTATAATCAATTCATTATGTGTCATTTTAATTGGACATAATGTTGTGACATAAGTGTCTGAAGAGAACGGTTTACCCTTTTCAAAAAAGGGCAGACATAAAATTTAATGTACCAGTAGCCTATTATGTATTATTTAAGATATTCTGTTTTGTTAATATTAAATATCTGGTTCAAGTGCATGAAGTGACAGGACAATAATGCCCACTTCCAGGTTCTCAGAGGAAATACAATGACAATGTGGGATCACACAGAAATTAGTATGAATATAGAAATGAGATCGGCTCACAGAGAAAGGCAATTGTAGACTTGGACTGAAATAGGAGCCAGTGCACAAATTGTGGTCTGGAACTGTTGATGTTTAGGTTCAGGAACTACATTGAGCTAATCTTCTGTAGTTAGAAGGTGCAGGCATTACTTCCTCCTTATGCATTCTCGCATATGTACAGTGAGGAAAAAGGAATTTGATCCCCTGCTGATTTTGTACGTTTGCCCACTATAAACAAAGAAATGATCAGTGTATTATTTTAATGGTATGTTTATTTGAACAGTGAGAGACTGATTTTTCATTCAGTGTAGATGGCATTACTTAATCAACCACGAATCCTTCCAGCCAAGATGTACAGTAACATGGGAGTATCTCAATTGCGAAGAGCATGTGAGGAATTAAGGAAACTGAGATTGTCTGCGTATAACTAATGCTTGACTTGTAAAACAAGTCAAGCATTGGTTATACGTGTGGTCCTGGTTTTATTAACATAGAGCAACCTGACAATTTGTTGTGGTTTCTCAAGGTTTTCTTGACAAAGATCAATTTCCGGTTAATTTCTGGTTTAGGCAACAAGTTATCTCTATTACATTTACAAGGGCATTGGCTCCTGTAACACCTCCCTACCATGACCATAGAGGTCGGTGTCACAAAGAATGGTGAGCAAGTTCACCTACAGTAATATATTGTGATGTTTCTGGACACTGTTTTGTGATTTTCAACGATGCCCAGACAGTCACACATATTGGTCTATATTTTTTGCAATGTAATCAAAACAGTTTAATGTTGAGTTGATTGCAGGTTTTAAATAATATGATTACAGAACAGAACATTTTGTGGAATCACAGATATACTTCCGGTCTTCATCCTGATATATATTAATTATAAAGCTTATCTGTTCAGCATGGTTATAGTCTTAATAGATATTTTGGTGTTATAATTCAGTGTGTGTACCATATCTTTAGTTATACTATAACAGGTTCGGAGGCAAAGTTAATTTTACACCTGACTAGCAATGAGAGTTAAAGAAATATTCTGAGTTTAATTGCCCTGTCCTAGAGCCAAGACTGGGTTGAATTGTTTAATAAAAATGACCTTGCGTCTTTGCAGTGATGCTGTTGTGGGGAGGATCCTGTAAACCACACGCCTCTGCTCAGGAAGATTCCTGGGAAAAGATTCTCAGGTTTTTACAGCAACATCTTTACCCCAGTCAAGATTCAGTCCCTCAGGCCAAGCTGTGATGTTACACCAGAGGCCCCCCAGACCTAGAATAAGTTAAGGTTTGACTTGATAGTGTTAATGTAATGAATGTGTGCATGACAAGACTTAAATAATTATGGGTCTGTGTTCACCCTTGATTCCTCTAAGAAACTTGTTTGATTTGCATTTTCTTTGCTATTCACACAATTATATAATTGTATTGTATAATAATGTAAAGTTATAGGATAATATATGGTCTTCTTGGTAGTGATGCTCCCAGAATGCAATCTGTTAAGTTCCTTAATGCAAATACAGTGTATTCCTGTCTGTCCAATAACCTCATCTGCATGTGTAATTAACCTCAACATATTCTGTGAATTTGGATGCAATAAGGTTAGTTAAATGGAAATGGCAAACTATTGTATGTATTTGTTTATAGGCAAGGGCAGTGTGAATTAAAAGAGAACTGTTTATTCCACCCTAGAGTTACTTTTATACTGTAGGAACAAATTCTCTGTAATATGCTGTATTTTATGTAGACCCTGTTTCCATAATTTGGGATGCTATGTAAGATATAAATAACAACAGAATGCAAAGATGTTCAAATAATTATATCCCTGTATTGAATAGATAATAGTAAAAAGAAAACATATTAAATGTTGAAACTGAGAAATGATTTGGTTGGTTTGTGTTAACATTCTCTGAGTAAAAGCTCTGAAAAACAATAAAGATCCCCTGTCCAAATTATCTAATTAATTTATCTTTGAAGGACAAAATGTATTCTTTATCACCATTTCTATGCTGACATTTTATAATACATGAGGTCCCAAAGGTTCATCCATAACCTCTTTAAAAAACCTAATTGAACTTGATAAATGATGTGGAATCAAACAGAATGCACATCTTATGATTTGACTATGTAAAATCCAGAACAAATCCAGAGCCTGTTTCTATTTACTAAGAGGTAACTATGCACACCTCTCTCTGACAATTTATTGGCATAGGGGGGATTCTGTCTCCCCGGATAGAATATGTGCTCCACCAGTTTTGTTTCCCCTTTAACACTGCAAATTATATATGAATTAGAGATTTCCCCATTGATAAAGAATACCCCTCAGGCCTTTCATCCTGGAGCCAGCCATAGAGTATGTTTTGTTAGTACCAGTTGCGTCGCTAGGCCCAGTTTTGGGTTCAGCCCTAGGCTTTAGCCCCCCTAAAATATTTAATTAGCCCCCTAAATAAATCAGTATACCAGTCAATATATTTTTCTCTGATTTCTTTTTTTCTTCTACCTTTCCTTCGCATTTAAACTTCTTACAAATTGTATATAATCGTGTTTATTTGGCAGCATGTTCTTTTGAGTTTGATGCTTTGAACATAACTCGCTCATCTGAAGCGAGCTGTCTTCTATAAATAGGCTAGTAGCTAGCGTTTTTAGGGTTTCTTGTGGTCGGACAATTAAATCGTCTGAAGTTCTGAAGGGATTAGCACTGGAAAGCAACGTTACGTTTTGCTATTCAATAAACGCTTTAAGCTAGCCCACCACCATTGTCAGCGTTTTCTGTGTGTAAGAAAGATGAAGCGGATTGCGGAGTCGGTAAGTTTACTTTCTTTTAATTCAGTGAGCTGACATACGCTCATCATATAGAGACAATAACACAAAAAGACAAAGGGAGCAGAGGGAACATATATACTGAGGGGAATGACTGTGAATGATGATCAGGTGCGCTGGACGAGACAACAGGTGCAATGAGTTGATGAGATGGGCGATGGTGTTAGAAGGCCGGTGACGCCGAACGCCGAAGCCTGCCTCCTGCCGGGGGAGGATGGGTAGTAGATGGCGCAGTCGTCACAACCATTTTGTATAGAAATGTAAGCATGATAAAAAAAATGTGAGGTCTTAAAAATGTAATGAATGGAAATTGTTAAGACAAGCTGCATTTCGTGAATTTCTACTTGCGCAACTGTGTGGATGTCATGTGTGAAACATACATATTTAGAGCAAGATTGTTAGGAGATGATAGAATCTATTTAGAGCAGGATTGTTAGGAGACGATATAATCAACCGTGTGTGTGTGTGTTTACATCTATTGATCCAAGCAAATAATGTATTGGAGACCCCAGTGTGTTAGAGTACAATACAACATGTTATCGGTTAGGCTATGGCATGGGACTATTAGAGACAATAACGCACAATCTAGACAATGAGCAACGCATCACCAGACGTAGAGAACGAGAGATGACCAGACTTGGAGATAATGCATAGCTCAGAGTCCAACTGAAAATGTCTGTATAAAAGAGGAAGACGTAAGGCAAGAGTCAGACTCGTTGGTAAGCGGGTCTCCAGATATATCTGTTGTACGCAATAAAGTGCGTTAAATATTGAATCTGTCTTTGGTCTAATTCTCTTCTCATCAACTTACTCTGGTGAAGCAGGTTAGGCTGCAACATAGGGAAGATGGCAAAGGTATTGAGACGTCGAATAGAACTACATGTCCCATCTATGCTCTAGATCTATAGCAATTATCAGTAGGTGGCGGTAATGCACCATTAACATTGAGTGTCACTCACTTAAAGTAAACGCCATAAAAGAAGCCATGTTGTTCAATAGTGTCTTTAGAAGTTTCTGTAATTTCGCGAATAAGTGTTGCAAAGATTTCGTTTTTTTCAGTGAGTATAAAAGTAAATGCTCCCAGATAGCAATACAAAACGGTAAATTAAGCAGTAGTAATAGTAAGTTTCCGAAGAAATTAATGTAAGTAAGCTTGTAATCCTCACTGACAGACGTGAATATGTCCTATTATTTTGTAGTGAGGGTATAAAGTTCAGCTACAAGACAATGTCACGTGAATCCATGTGTTCGGAATTTAATTTGTTCATCCGTTTTATAGGTCTACTATGGCTACAATTAATCCGCTTTTGTCAGTAAAGCCCCCGCGAGGACTCGTGGATGAGAAGATACATTCAATCGTAAGGAATTTACCTCCACGGTATCCAGTGACACTACATTCCCTTTATCATTCAGAGGATAAGGACTACTGGGAGGCGTTCGGGCATTACAGCAGTGACAACATTGGCACGGTGACAGGTGGGCTAAAGGTTCCTGATGGACATGTCCCACACACCATCCTGCTGTTGAGGTTTTGATTGAAATTGATTAGACATTTCCATTTAATGTAGTTTTGTAATTGGCAGTGACATGCTTATTTTTTATTTAATTGTAATTCACATACCTTCCCCATATATAACATCTTTAAATACAGTGTGGACTTAAATTATGTTGGTTTTCAGTAGACCTTGTCTGAATGAGTCCCAAACCAGCATGTCTTTAAATGTTGTTTAAATAGTGTCTCAGGATGCCAGTGTGGGAGGAACATATGAAGGCACAGAGCCCATGGGTCTACTGTGGAGCATGCAGCCTGTTCCAGGGAGTCGAACAGGTCTTCGGTAACACACCTACTGGATGGAATGTCTGGGATCCATTTTACAATGAAAACGTTACACAGACATACC
>JACXGJ010014368.1:0-15007 GCA_016801105.1 Esox niger
GCCAGTCTGCAGGGGTCATTTCTGACAGAATGTTACAGATGTTAATTCGACATACGAGTCCTGTTTCCACGGTTGAATATGGGTTCCGTGCCATGATCCACACATTTCATCCTGGATACCACTTATCCTCCAGAACATACTTCACAAAGCTAATGGAGACAAAATATAAGGAAACATTGCCGAATTTTAAGGAGATGGTAAAGGACATGAAGAGCAAGATGACACTGACAACAGATGCTTAGACAAGCATTACAACAGAGGCCTACTTGGGTGTTGCCTGACACTTCATTGGAGAAGGCTGTCATTCTTGCTCACTACAACGCCATTGGACGACATTACAATTCAGCAACACTGCAGCATCAATAAAGGAAGTTACTGACAAGTTTGAGATGCTCCCAGTAAAGTCCAGGCTGACGTAGATGATAATGGTGCAAACATAGTGGTGGCAGTAAAATTGTTAGAGAAAAACCCGCTGTGCCGGACATATTCTCCAATTAGTTGTCAACCATGCACTGAAGAAACAAGCAGTTGGGGCAACAAGATGTGTGTTAGAGCAAGAAGAGCGAACTGGCAACCAACAATTTGAGATCAAAGATCAAACAAACCCAAATGGGCACATGTTGTTGCAGGATGTTTGTACCCGGTGGAATTGCACATTCTATATGTTAAGCCTGTTGGAGCAGAGATGGTCTGTACAACTCTATCAGATCCAGCAAAACACCACCTGGACTTGAAACATGAACAGTGGAGTTTAGCTTAAGAATTAGCACATGCTCTCCTGCCTTATGAGTGTGCCACAGTCCACCGTAGTGGGGAGAAGTATGGGACTTTCTCATCATTACTAACACTGGTGAATCCTAAAGTCCACACAGAGTGCAGCGTTTGACAAAGCCCCGGTGCAGCACCTGGCCGCTGCTACAATGCAAACAGCTTTGAATGGGAAAAGGAGATGTGTTATTCAGAGGCCCCAAACACAGGTCATTACTGCTACCCTGGACCCAAGATTCCCAGAGCTTAAGTTCTTCACACCAAAGGAAACCTTCAAAGTGAATGAAAAGTGCAAAGTCCTAACATTTGAGGCCAAGAGAACTGATGAAGAGGAGAACCAGAGTACCAATCAAGTGTTGCTTAGATTTCCTTGGTAGAAAGGTGCTTGTCTGCTGAACTCTCTTCATGGGTTAGACTCAGACTCCTGTCACATTGATGGGAGCAATGAACATGATGAAGATGATAATAAGCTAATGTTGAAAATCTAAGTACTGATGTATTTTCAGGAACAACCTCTTTCCAAGACAGAAAATCCCCTTTGTTGGTGAAAGGTTTCAAATACTGGCAAAGTTGGCTATATCCTACCTGTGTTGTCCTGCAACATCTACTACATGGGCTTCAGGGAACATTGTCACAAGGAACAAATGCAGCCTGACCAATATTGCATGTTGATATGCTTACTTTCCTGCATTGCAACATTACACTGCTATATTTGATGGGTTAGGAAGAGATATTAGAGAAAACCTGTTTTGTACTTAATTTAATTGGTTATTTACATTAATGATTAAAAAATTGGTGAGAGTACATGGGTATCTATCTTTCAATATGGTTTTTCCAGTTTAAAGGACCTACCTGGTGATATGTTTGCTGTAAGTAATTTTGTGCAAACTAAGCACTATGACACAATATGTAATATTGGGGACCAATCAAACTGAAACTAAAGGGTCAATATGGATTTTATTTCACAATTAAATGATCGACAACTTTTTATAACACTGAACTGACCGCCGCCACACTGAACTGACCACCGCCACACTGAACTGACCGCCGCCACACTGAACTGACCGCCGCCACACTGAACTGACCGCCGCCACACTGAACTGACCGCCGCCACACTGAACTGACCGCCGCCACACTGAACTGACCACCGCCACACTGAACTGACCGTCACCACACTGAACTGACCGTCGCCACACTGAATTGACCGCCGCCACACTGAACTGACCGCCGCCACACTGAACTGACCGCCGCCACACTGAACTGACCGCCGCCACACTGAACTCTCAACCACCCCATTGCAGGTTTCCTTGCTAGTCAATGTGCTCCGCCAAGTACCAATGCAGAGATTATATGTTGTCACTATAAATGGGCGGCACAGTTTCACATGTTAAGTAGCAGAAACATTAATGGTGTGAAAACAAATACAGACCAGGTGATGTCTGGACATATTAACATATTAAATATATTTATGGTGCAGTCATATTTAAATATTTATAATGAACAAATAATGTATTTTCCTCAAATTAATAATTATCCAGCTTGATATAACTTCAACTTACTTTGACTTTGAAACTGTGTTCATGCTACACAAAATGAGTACAGGTAGGCAGGTCTGTATTTGACACATTACATAATTCAAAACAACATGATAACATAATACCACTTTACTGAATACTGAGAAATTATATTCAGGACTTACTTGAGTTTCTCCAGTCTGCAGTGTGGATCCTCCATTCTAGCAGAGAGCAGTTTGACTACTGATTCTCCTGGGTGATTGTAGCTCAGATCCAGTTCTTTCAGGTGTGAGGGGTTTGACTTCAGAGCTGAGACCAGAGAACCACAGCCTTCCTCTGTGACCAGACAGCCTGACAGCCTGCACGGAGTTGATCATAAGGTCACAAAATACCTACATTTAGAAAATCTCTGCACAAGTCTATCCATCTTCCACTAAAATCTTCCTTGAGTGGGGCTCAATCAGAGATGTGGACTCAAGTTACCTAACTTGGACTTGAGTCAGACTCGAGTCACGAATATGATGACTTTAGACTTGACTTGAAAAAAATAAAGACATTTACAACTTGACTTTGACACCAATGACTTGTGACTTTATTGGTCTTGAGGTTGACTTGACACAAACTAGCTTGATACCCTCCTCAAGCACATATATATAAAAAATGATGCTAATTAAAAAGTGTGCTGAAAATCAACTCTTCATTTAACAGATTACAGTTTGAATCCAACAGCAGCCAATCAAATTGTGCCAGCAGAGAAAAAGTTGCTCATGGTAGTGCAGAAGAACATCGACAGGTGAATTCAAGACGGAGCACTTGGAAGGATGTATAAACACCCTTAAGTGTTTCTTAAAGCCTAATGTTTGTGGAGGACTGCTGTTTGAAATATACATTTGAAATATATCAGTCTTTGTGGAATGAATGCATACATTATACAAGTTTCACTTTTTAATGGAAATACTGAAATAAATCAACTTTTTGATGATATTCTAATTATATGACCAGCACCTGTATATCCAACAGCTATATTACTTTTCCTCTTGTAGCGTGTAGGCTGATGTAACGTCAAATCAATGAGCTTCCACAGTCAGTCAGTGTGGGAACATGATCACTGCACCCAAGATGGCTAGTCTGCTACAACTGGCTAGTCAGTTGGAATACCATATCCTGTCTGACGTTACTGCTGTACCTAAAACAATTGACTTACGTTAGCCTACTGTAACCACACACACAGAGGGTGTGTTAAGGTTGGACGATTGTGAACAAGCCTGCATCGCTCAATTGTGCTCCATATATCGATCTTAGATTTTTGATCACATTATAGGCCTACTTAAAGTTCAGTACCAGTTGTATTGATGTACCATTTTAAAAATAATGCAAACTAAATGGCAGAATTATTTTAAGTGCCTAGTGTATATCTGAAGAGTGAGAGCTCTACAGATTTTGTTTTTCCTTATCATTTTGATTTGTCTTTCTTACGGCTGCACAGTTAGCTTTATTGCAGACAGACAGACAGATATATGAGCTGACTAACTCTGAGCAATGGACCACAGATGGGATGTGGTTCTGGGCCAGTTATTGATGAGCCACACACAGCCTGTCCACACAACCTGTCCACATACCATTGTGTAGAAGCCTGTCTTTACCTGATGAGACACATGTATTTTAGTCCTATTCTCTTCTTAGTGGAGTGTAAATGTATTACATCTGTGCTATATGAGGTATTGTATCACAAGCAGTTGGTATCTACTATTGAGGGGCCCCACACAACCTGATAAGCTGTGGAGCCAGGAACTCAAGAGGGGACACCAACAGGCCATGTAAGGTCAGGATATAGAATACACGTGTGTGATTGGAAGACAGACAGATATCGGAGGGGATGTGCTGGAAAATAAGACCATGTTAACTATGTAACTATGTAGAGAACATATAAGAACAATGGAACATCAACATCTTGTACAAATGCTGAATAAAGATTCTTTCCTGAGTAGTTTGTTATTTGTTTAAAGACTGTTCATGGATCAAAAGTGGACAGAAGCTAACACTTGTGACTGGTAAAACCATGACTTGGTCCCACCTATGGGCTCAATAAAATCCTAATTTTCCCATCTAATCCCATGATTACCGTTAAATTATTTAGTTTTTAATGTCACACCTCCATTAGAAACCCCTATACAGTACTGGGATGCTGGTGGGTCAGCTGTTTCTTCACCTGCCACCGCTCACAGTTTTTAATAACCCATCTTCAACTATATGGATAAAGTGACATTTTCAATCCCACTTCAACCCTGAACATGCAAATATTTTCACACCCTGATTCCTTCCTTGTGCTGTCTTTGTGGTTCGCCCCCCCAGGTGTCTCTCGTCATCCCATTATCCCCTGTGTATATAATCTGGGCCCTTCCCGTGTTTCTGTGCCAGTTTGTCTTAAGTCTATGCCAAGAGTCCTCATGTTTTCCTGTTTTTGCTCCCAGTGTTACCTCTAGAGTTCCCGTGTAGCGACCTTCTGCCTATTACCAACCATGAACCTGTTTTCACCTACTAATCCTTCAAGCCGCCTCGATCGTGTGCTGAAGCACTGCCAGTCCCTGACTGAGTTTTTGCCTGACGCCTGTCTGTCCTTGAATCCTTATCGATAATGTACCAAACCTCTGCCTGTCCCTGACCTCCCCTTGCCTCTCCCTCTATTAAACTGCGTTGGACCTTCATGCCTGTGTCTGCGTTTGGGTCTATCCCTCAGGCTGTGTCAAATAGAAAATGTTGCTACAACATAGAGGACAAGTATCATTGACCTAAGAGGCTACAGTGTGTATTTTGAAGAAGAGCAATGTAGACAATGGTCTGTCACAAAATGGGAATAAATATATTTATCATCTTATCTTAATAACCTTGTAAACATGTCTGAGATAAATATAAATAGGCATGTGCTGACTTAGCTCACATTATAAACCGTTAGCAGTAGAATAATCTAGTACACAACACGTCTGTGGATAGGACATGGACAGCTAGTGGGCCTTGTCCACCTGGTTGGGAGCCACTGCTGTACATGAAGTGTGAAGCAGTTCAAAAGTGTTCCAACTATTTTGGAAATGGGGTTGTAGAATATCATCAATGTTTTCAGTCAATAAATATAGAGTAGATGTACAAATATTGTGTGTTTGAGAAGAGGGGTATCAGGAATGATCAACTGAGACAGAGGGGGATTTGTGGACATCAGAGGGTTCAAGAATGGTTGATAAACCTGGAAAGTAGTACTGCAACTATTATTTAAGTTACTTATTGTCAAGAAAAATCTGTTCAGTTTTGTTCATGTGGTCAATTTGGATGTTCAAGTCCCTATGAGACAACATGGTAGGTCCTGTTAGTTGTGGTGTTTCCTTACAGGTCTGCTGGGATGTTTGGTCTTTACCTGGGATGGAGGCATGGCCCTGCTGGTTGCTCAGTGCAGGTGGATGTGTGAATAGAATACACTTGTATTCCCCTTTTGTTGTGTTGCCCCTCTGCTTGTATTCATGTTTATTGTTGCTGTCAGTTGTGTTGTTGTGTATTATCACTCACCTCAGACTCTCCAGCCTACAATGTGGATCCTTCAGCAAAGTAGAAATCTGCACCACTCCCGTATCCTTCAGGTCATTGTTACTCAGATCCAGTTCTTTCAGGTGTGAGGGGTTTGACTTCAGAGCTGAGACCAGAGAAGCACAGCCTTCCTCTGTGATTCCACAACCCGACAGTCTGGACAGAGATAATTTGACTGTTTAGAAAAACTTTAGAATACACTCAATTGAACACATAATTGCAATGTCAACTTTACTTTAGTGTATACTTTAAAACAAAGAATGCAAATACATAACACTAGAATGTAACTTCCCAAATAGAAAATCCTTAGTGTAGTCAGTCAAAACATATACAGTAGATGGAAAAATACTGTGTTTGTGAGTATTTTTCTTTGTGTGTGAGGTCAGGAGTATCAGAAATTATAATAAACTGAGAACGAGGGGTGGATCTGTGGACATGAGAGGGTTCAAATGAAGATTCGTTTGCATAGTTCATAAAACTGTAAAGATGGACTGCAACTATTAAGTCAACTATTTTGGAAATGTAGCAGATTTATATTCTGTCTATGGCACCCCTCCACTGTGGTGTACATGTCCATCTCTATGAAACCCCTCTGCTGTAATGACATTACCCTCTATGAAACCCCTCCACTGTGATTACATTTCCATGTCTATGAAACCCCTCCACTGTGATGACATTCTCATGTCTATGAAACCACTAAATTACTGTGATACTTATCAATGGTCTATACAGTGAGTGCCAGGCCAATGGCTACTGAAATAATGTGGATAAACAGTGGATACATGCAATGACTCACTACACCACTGTGTGACTAAATGTAAACCCCCTTGTTCCTTCAAATCTGAAACACTTGGAACAACCACAACAATAAGAAGATATGTTAGACTTTCCAAATATCTTAACTACACTGCTCTTAAGGGAATTAAGGGAACACTCAAATTGGGTCTCAATTAACTAAATAAGTTATAGATAAAAAAAATCGTTACTGTACATTGTGTAAATTTGTTGAGAACAAAATGACGTAACAACGGTCAATGGAAACCAAAATTCCCAACTGATTTAGGGCTGGATTCAAACTGAAAATCTAAGTAAACAGTTGAAATCACATCTATTCAAAATGGTGTGAATTTCATGACAGCAGCTCCTAATGTGCCTCAGTAGTGTGTACGGCCCCCTCATGCTTGTATGCACTCCTGATAATGTCTGGGCATGCTGATGTTGAGAGAACACATGGTGTCCTCAGGAATCTCCTCCCAGACCTGGATCAGGGCATCAGTGGCAATTGGCGCAGTAAAGGCTTTTTTATGGCATTGGTGCTGTAAAGTCTTCTTGCTGGCAAATCGACCGTGCAGCTCATTTTTGTTCAAGTATCATCATATTGTGCTCCTTAAAACAACCACACCGTCTTTTTCCAGAGCAGCATGTATTTCTTTAGAGGTTACCTGTCGGTTTTTCTTTCTATCCCGAACAATTCTTCTGGAAATTATGGATGAAATCCTTTGTGGTCTACTTGTCCCCAGCTTGGTATCAAGAGAGCCTGAATTTCCACTTCTTAATAAGTGATTGAACTGTACTGATTGGCATTTGCAAGGCTTTGGATATAGTTTTATATCCTTTTCCATCTTTATAAAGTTCCATTACCTTATTATGCAGGCCTTTGATGGTTCTTTTCTGCTTCCCATGACTCATCCACGTGAGAGCTAACAAACTCATTGACTATTTGAACACAGGCACTCATTTCCACAGATTTGGGAAATTCACCTGTAACTGCCATTTTCACCTGTGTGTGTGTGTGTGTGTGTGTGTGTGTGTGTGTGTGTATCTCCTTGTTTGTCTGTAACAAGGCCAAACATTCACAGTTATGTAAGCGTTTGAAAAGGGCCATTTGGGTGATTTCTGTTATCATAACAATTTAAAAAGGAGCCAAAGGACTATGTTATAATAAATGGCTTTATACGATCAATATCTTGAAATAAAATATTATTTTTTTGCATGATCTGTCATATTTTCTAAATAAATGCCAACATTTCTCAATTTCTGCCCGCGTATGCAAACTTATGAGCCCTGTATGCCTCTCCAGACCATCACTGATCCACCACCAAACCGGTCATGCTGGATGATGTTGCAGGCAGCATAACGTTCACCACTGCAACTCCAGACCCCTTTACATCTGTCACATCTGCTAAGTGTGAATCTGCTCTCATCTGTAAAGAGAACGAGTCACCAATGGTGGACCTGCCAATGCTTGTGTTTTCTGGCGAATACCAATCAAGGAAGTCTGGCCCTCATGCCATTCTCATGGAGTCTGTTTCTGACAGTTTGGTCAGAAACCTGCACACCAGTAATCTGCCAGAGGTTATTTTGTAGGGCTCTGGCAGTGCTCCTCCTGTTCCTCCATGCACACTGGAGCAGATACCAGTCCTGCAGCTGGGTTTATGCCCTTCTTCGGCCATGTCCAGCTCTCGCTATGAAACGGCCCGCCTCCTGGTATCTTCTGTATGCTCTTGAGATTGTACTGGGAGACATATCAAACCTGCTTGTGATGGCATGTATGGATGTGGCATCCTGGAGTAGCTGGATTAACAGTGCAACCTGAATGGGCTGCAGGTACTGCCTCATGCTACCAGTAATGAAAAGAATACAAGCTAAATGCTAAACTAGAGACTAATCGGTCAGGAAGGACAAGGAGAGAGCGACTGTCTGTGGCTACCACCTGCAAAACCATTCTCTTTTGGGGGGTTGTCTTCCTGATGCCTCTCCAAAGCACCTGTTGTCACTGAGATGCACCAACACAGGTGACATAGTTTCACATGACTTCATCCCTGAGGTTTAATTGACTTGGTGTTATACTGTGATGATTACGTGTTCCCTTAAATTTTTTGAGCTGTGTGTAATGAGCAAATATTTAAACAATATTCTATAATGTTCTGTTTTGTTCCAGGCCCCAGAAAATGGCCATCCCTAACATTTATAAAATATCTTCTTCACGGGGCAAGTCATGCCGCAAGAAATATTTAGACTAGTCTGATTCCGTTTGCCGTGATTGTGGATCTGGGGATCAGTTATCACTTACTGACTAACAACAGGAATACTGACCCCAGAGTCTCCAGTTTACAGTGTGGATGCCCATTTCAAAAGTGTTCCAACTATTTTGGAAATGGGGTTGTAGAATATCATTAATGTTTTCAGTCAATAAATATAGAGTAGATGTACAAATATTGTGTGTTTGAGAAGAGGGGTATCAGGAATGATCAACTGAGACAGAGGGGGATTTGTGGACATCAGAGGGTTCAAGAATGGTTGATAAACCTGGAAAGTAGTACTGCAACTATTATTTAAGTTACTTATTGTCAAGAAAATTCTGTTCAGTTTTGTTCATGTGGTCAATTTGGATGTTCAAGTCCCTATGAGACAACATGGTAGAATAAAGGGATGTCTTCAAAAGGAAGCAGTGTTATAAAAAATATAGTGGAAATGGGTCTAAGGACACCAGAGGAGTGAAATTAACATTAAGGTTTGAATGTTGGACACACATAAAAAAGTGAGAGAAAGTCAGAAAATGTAAAAGTTAAGTTAGAATAGGTTTTTGTTTGTCATGTAGGTCCTGTTAGTTGTGGTGCTTACTTACAGGTCTGCTGAGATGTTTGGTCTTTACCTGGGATGGAGGCATGGCCCTGCTGGTTGCTCAGAGCAGGTGGACGTGTGAATAGAAGACCCTTGTATTACCCTTTTGTTGTGTTAGCCCTCTGCTTGTATTCTTGTTTATTGTTGCTGTCAGTTGTGTTGTTGTGTATTATCACTCACCTCAGACTCTCCAGCCTACAATGTGGATCCTTCAGCAAAGTAGAAATCTGCACCACTCCCGTATCCTTCAGGTCATTGTTACTCAGATCCAGTTCTTTCAGGTGTGAGGGGTTTGACTTCAGAGCTGAGACCAAAGAAGCACAGCCTTCCTCTGTGATTCCACAAACTGACAGTCTGGACAGAGATAATTTGACTGTTTAGAATAACTCTAAAATACACTCAATTGAATATATAATTGCAATGTCAACTCTCCTTTAGTGTATACTTTCAAAACAAAAAATGCAAATACATAACACTCGAATGTAACTTCCCAAATAGAAAATCCTTATTGTAGTCAGTCAAAAAATATACAGTAGATGGAAAAATACTGTGTTTGTGAGTGTGTTTCTTTGTGTGTGAGGACAGGAGTAGCAGAAATTATAATAAACTGAGAACGAGGGGTGGATCTGTGGACATGAGAGGGTTTAAATGAAGATTCGTTTGAATAGTTGATAAAAATGTAAAGTTGGACTGCAACTATTAAGTCAACCATTTTGGAAATGTAGCAGATTCATATTCTGTCTATGGCACCCCTCCACTGTGGTGTACATGTCCATCTCTATGAAACCCCTCTGCTGTAATGACATTACCCTCTATGAAACCCCGCCACTGTGGTGTAAATATCCATCTCTATGAAACCCCTCCACTGTGATGACATTCTAATTTCTATGAAACCACTAAATTACTGTGATACTTATCAATGGTGTATACTCTGAGTGCCAGGCCAATGGCTACTGACATAATGTGGATAAACAGTGGATACATGCAATGCCTCACTACACCACTGTGTGACTAAATGTAAACCCCCTTGTTCCTTCAAATCTGAAACACTTGGAACAACCACAACAATAAGATGATATGTTAGACTTTCCAAATATCTTAACTACACTGTTCTTAAGGGAATTAAGGGAACACTCAAATTGGGTCTCAATTAACTAAATAAGTTATAGATAAAAAAAAATCGTTACTGTACATTGTGTAAATTTGTTGAGAACAAAATGACGTAACACTGGTCTATGGAAACCAAAATTCCCAACTGATTTAGGGCTAGATTCAAACTGAAAATCTAAGTAAACAGTTGAAATCACATCTATTCAAAATGGTGTGAATTTCATGACAGGAGCTCCTAGTGTGCCTCAGTAGTGTGTACGGCCCACTCATGCTTGTATGCACTCCTGAAAATGTCTGGGCATGCTGATGTTGAGAGAACACATGGTGTCCTCAGGAATCTCCTCGAAGATCTGGATCAGGGCATCAGTGGCAATTGGCGCAGTAAAGGCTTTTTTATGGCATTGGTGCTGTAAAGTCTTCTTGCTCGCAAATCGACCGTGCAGCTCATTTTTGTTCAAGTATCATCATATTGTGCTCCTTAAAACAACCACACCGTCTTTTTCCAGAGCACCATGTATTTCTTTAGAGGTTACTTGTCGGTTTTTCTTTCTATCCCATAACATTTTTCTGGAAATTTTGGTTGAAATCTTTCGTGGTCTACTTGAGTCTAGCATGGTATCAAGAGAGCCTGAATTTCCGCTTCTTAATAAGTGATTGAACTGTACTGATTGGCATTTGCAAGGCTTTGAATATAGTTTTATATCCTTTTCCATCTTTAGAAAGTTCCATTACCTTATTATGCAGGACTTTGATTGTTCTTTTCTGCTTCCCATGACTCATCCACATGAGAGCTAACAAACTCATTGACAATTTGAACACAGACACTGATGTCCACAGATGTGGGAAATTCACCTGTAACTGCCATTTTCACCCGTGTGTGTGTGTGTGTATCCCCTTGTGTGTCTGTAACAAGGCCAAACATTCACGGTAATGTAAGCGTTTGATCAGGGCCATTTGGGTGATTTCTGTTATCATAATGATTTAAAAAGAAGCCAAAGAACTATGTTATAATAAATGGCTTCATACGATTACTATCCTGAAATAAAATAAAAAAATGTTGCATGATCAGTCATATTTTCTAAATCAATGCCAACATTTCTCAATTTCTGCCAGGGTATGCAAACTTATGAGCCCTGTATGCCTCTCCAGACAATCACTGATCCACCACCAAACCGGTCATGTTGGATGATGTTGCAGGCAGCATAACATTCACCACGGCAACTCCAGACCCCTTTACATCTGTCACATCTGCTCAGTGTGAACCTGCTCTCATCTGTAAAGAGAACGGGTCACCAATGGTGGACCTGCCAATGCTTGTGTTTTCTGGCGAATGCCAATCGTGGACGTCTGGCCCTCATGGAGTCTGTTTCTGACAGTTTGGTCAGAAACCTGCACACCAGTAATCTGCCAGAGGTTATTTTGTTGGGCTCTGGCAGTGCTCCTCCTGTTCCTCCATGCACACTGGAGCAGATACCAGTCCTGCTGCTGGGTTTATGCCTTTCTACAGCCATGTCCAGCTCTCGTTATGAAACGGCCTGCCTCCTGGTATCTTCTCTATGCTCTTGAGACTGTACTGGGAGACACAGCAAACCTTCTTGTGATGGCATGTATGGATGTGGCATCCTGGAGTAGCTGGATTAACTGTACAACCTGAATGGGCTGCAGGTACCGCCTCATGCTACCAGTAATAAAAAGAATACTAGCAAAATGCTAAACTAGAGAAGAATCAGTCAGGAAGGACAATGAGAGAGCAACTGTCTGTGGCTACCACCTGCAAAACCATTCTCTTTTGGGGGGTTGTCTTCCTGTTGCCTCTCCAATGCACCTCATGTCACTTTGAGTTGCACCAACACAGGTGATATAGTTTCACATGACTTGATCCCTGAGGTTTAATTGACTCGGTGTTATACTGTGATGATTACGTGTTCCCTTAATTTTTTTGAGCTGTGTGTAATGGGCAAATATTTAAACAATATTCTATTATGTTCTATTTTGTCCCAGTCCCCAGAAAATGGCCATCCCTAACATTTATAAAATATCTTCTTCACGGGGCAAGTCATGCCACTAGAAATATTTATACTAGTCTGATTCCGTTTGCCGTTATTGTGGATCTGGGGATCAGTTATCACTTACTGACTAACAACAGGAATACTGACCTCAGGGTCTCCAGTTTACAGTGTGGATGCCCAAGTCCAGCAGAGAGCATATTCACTCCTGAATCCTTTAGTTCATTGTTACTCAGATCCATCAGTGTCAAGTGGGAGGGGTTTGAGATGAGAGCTGATGATATTACTTCACACACTTCTGCTGTGAGGTTACAGCCAGCGAGTCTGTCAATAAAAAGCAAATACTTATCACATTAATGTTACACTATTCCCACCACTCCTATTTGCACCACTCCTATTCAGGCCACTCCCAAGTGTACACTATGCATACATTGTGATATCATGTATTTTAATGGTAAATAAAATCCTTTTTGGGATTGAAGTAGAAACTGTATTTACCAAACTTTTATCCTTAACGAATTAATATAGATTTGTGTGTGAATGGTATTTACATGAATACTTACAGAGCCTTTCTGCAGCCTCTGACAGCTGGGAGCAGTCTCCTACGACCCTCCGGTGATGTCTTGTATTTCTTCAAATCAAACTCATCTAGAATGTTCTCTGATATCTGCAGCATGAAGGCCAGGGTTGAACAGTGAAAAAGTGAGAGGTTTTTGGAAAATTTCTTTGACTTCAAGTGTTTTTGAATTTCCTCCTGTACTGAATGGTCTTTCATCTCTATCAGACAGTGATAGAGATTGATGCACCTCTCCGGGGAGACGTTCTTCTTTTGCATCACTTTAAGGGATCTGACTGTTTTCTGAATGCTCTCTGGACTGCATTCTGTCTGTTTCACCAGACCTTGTAAGAGTTTCTGATTAGACTCCACTGAAAGGCCATGAAGGAAGCGGACAAAAAGATCCAAATGTCCGGTCTTGCTCTCCAAAGCTTTATCCACAGTACTCTTAAGCAGCTCCTGTAAGGTTAGATTTTCAGATGAAGCTTTAGTCTTTCTCTTAAGGAAAGGCTTCAGGGCATCCATGTTCTGGGTTGTGAAACAATGGTACATGTAGACAGCGGAGAGGAACTCCTGAATGCTCAGATGCACAAAGCAGTACACCACTCTGTGAAATAACACTGACTCTTCTTTGAAGATTTCTGTGCACACTCCTGAGTACACTGATGCTTCTCGGACATCGATGCCACACTCTTTCAGGTCTTCTTCATAGAACATGAGATTGCCCTTCTCCAGATTTTGAAACGCCAGCTTACCCAGCTTGAGAAGAACATCCTTATCTGACTCCATCAGCTCCTCTTCCATCTCATCGCTTTCATGATACTTCTGCTTCTTGTGGCTGGTCTGAATAAACAGGAAATGTGTAAACATCTCAGTCAGAGTCTTGGGCATCTCTCCTCTCATATCTGTAGTCAACATGTGCTCAAGGACTATAGCCAAAATCCAACAGAAGACTGGCATGTGACACATGATGTAGAGGCTCCTTGATGTCTTTATGTGGGAGATGATTCTGCTGGCCTGGTCCTCATCACTGAATCTCTTCCTGAAGTACTCCTCTTTCTGTGTGTCATTGAACCCTCTCACCTCAGTCACCTGGTCAACACACACTGAAGGGATCTGAGTGGCTGCAGCAGGTCGGGTGGTTATCCACAAGAGAGCAGAAGGAAGTAGATTTCCCTTGATGAGGTTTGTCATCAGAACATCTACAGAAGATGTCTGTGTTACATCAGACATGGCTTTGTTACCGTGAAAATTCAATTGAAGTCTGCTTTCATCCAGACCATCAAAGATAAACATTGCATTAGAGTCAATAAGTTTCATCACGCTTTGTTTGTCAAGATCTGTGTTGAAGTCATTCAGAAGTCTAAACAAGCTGTACTGTTGATCTCTAATCAAGTTCAGCTCCCGGAAAGGAAGCACAAATATGACATCCACATCTTGATTTGCCTTGCCTTCAGCCCAGTCTACGATGAATTTCTGCACAGAGACAGTTTTTCCAATACCAGCTATGCCCTTTGTAAGAACAGTTCTGATTGGTTTCTCTTGGCCAGGTAAGGGTTTGAAGATGTCATTGCAGTGGATGGCGGTGTCGTGTGAGGTTGGCATTCTGGATGCTGTTTCTAGCTGCCACACCTCATGTTCACTGTTAACCCCTTCACATTCTCCCTCTGTGATGTAGAGCTCTGTGTAAATACTGTTGAGGGGAGTCCGATTGCCCTTTTTTAACATGCCTTCTGTCACACATTCATACCTCGTTTTCAGTCTGGCTTTATAATTCTCTAAAGCTCTATGCAGGCTGTCATCCACTGTAAGACAATAACAAACAGTCTGGGTTTCAGACAAAATGGTTAACAAAA
>JACXGJ010014369.1:0-14946 GCA_016801105.1 Esox niger
AAGATGGAATACTTACTACCTGACTTGTGGCTCTTGCCATGGAAGTTTTCCTCGAGTATTTATTTAGAATAAAATAATTACAGAACCTCAAGTAATGGCTGCCTCTGCGCCTTCATTTTCCAGCTGTGACGTCGTTCCACAACAATGTTACCGCAAAGACAGGAGAGGATAGGCCTACTTCCCGGTATCCGCCCCCTCGCAATGTATCGACTGAATTTAATAAAAACGAACGCAACGGTCGTTTCAGGAAAGGTCAAACATTTGTTATTAATCCCTATTTCAAAGTGTCTCTGGATTGCGTAATTTATATTTCGCTCCTGACCTGATTCTGTATTCATTATGCTGTTCTATGTAGGCTGGCAACACAGACATGTACATTCATTACTTTTAACAGCTGCACACAAAACACGTTGTATACAGGATTCGGTCTTATACTGTTTCACACTTTAGAAAATAATCCACGTCATTGTCTTATAAATGTTTGAGGTTGACTTTAAAGGGATAGTTCGAAAGTACGTTCATTAAAGGAAAAGTTCACTATTTTACAACATGAGATGGTTCTTCACGATTAACTTTGGGAGCCATTTATTGCTTAAAAAAACGTATTGGGCCTATTTTAATGCATACACATTGGTTAAAAGAGTTAAAGTTGTAGCAGTTATCAAACTGATTGGAGAGCCAGCATGGGGCACCTTGATCTAAAGATAAATTCATAAAGCTCCAAAACAGTGACAGGGACTTTGCAATGCATATGTTGCAATTTTCTGGATATGACATTAAATGGGTCTACTCATTGTAAAATATCATAGCAATTTGTAAAAGTAAGAGTGTTCGCCTCATTATCATAGCTAAATACCCAACCCTACCCTATTCCCATCATGGACCTAATAATCTCATTCCTCATTGGCATATTAATTCTCACTTCTCCACCTCAGCTAACTTGTTAGCGTTCTTGTACAAATTGGTCACCCATCACCCAAGTGTACACATTGGTGGTGAATGAGGTCAGTTTCTCTCTATTGCTTTGAGTACCTCAGTTGGTAGAAATGTGCTGTATGAATCCGATAATTTTTTTCTATTATTATTATTATTAGCCTTCAAACATTTTCTGGCATGACTGCAGATATCTGATTTGTTTAAGGTAATAACTCATGTAATAACACAAAAAATAGGTGTTATTTTGCACTGTAACTGTTGATCAGGGGTGTTTTGGGGGGCAGTTTACCCACTTATTTAAACTTGGATTAAAGTTATCCCACGTTTGGTTTTGAAAACTCAAGCTTATCATTGCCTTTCAGTGCAGCTGCATTATTCCGGTGTCCTGGTCCCGGCTTACCTACAAAGGTGATGAGAATTGTAAAGGACAAGTGTGTCTTTCCCTCCTATTGTTCTAGTAACCCCTTGCGGTAGTTTCTCATTTCCCACTTGCACTGGTGTTTTATTTTTACTTTCACTTCACCAGCTTGGTATTTTATTTTTCATGGCCACTTTATAAGGTACACTTGCTCATAAATAAAAATAGCCAAACAGAAAATCATTTGGCTGCAAATCAATATATAAAGCATGCAGACATGATCAAGATGTGAGGTTTTTGTTCAACCAAACAATTGAAGGGGATAGACACCCATTCTAAACAACTGGCTTAGGATTGTTGTTGAAAGACATACTGTTTCCAGCATCTCTGAATTGGATTCACACACTACAGTTTCTAAAGTTTACAGAGTATGGTGATGCACAATTACATCCAGTGATTGGCAGTTATGTGGGTGAAAATATCTTGTTAATAAGAGATCAGGGGAGAATTGCTCATTCAAGCTGGCAAGTATTATCATATTGTGCTCATTGAAACAACCCCACTGTTTTTCCAGAGCAGCTTGCTTTTCTCCTGAGGTTACCTGTGGGTTTTTCTTTGTATCCCGAACAATTCATCTGGCTGTTTTGGCAAAAAATATTTTTGGTCTACCTGACAGTGGCTTGGTATCAAGAGATCCGTGAATTTTATACTTCTTAATAAGTGACTGAAGAGTATTGAGATTTGCAAGGCTTTAGTTATCTTTTTAGATCCTTTTCCATCTTATGAAATTTCCATTACCTTGTTACACAGGTCTTTTGACAGTTATTTTCTGCTTTCCATGGATAAGTATCTACCCTGCTCAGTGCATGTGAGAATTACCTAGCTTATTGACTAGTTATACACAGACACTAATTGCATATTTAAAAAGCCACAGGTACGGGGAAATTCATCTTTATTTGCCATTTTCACCTGTGCGTGTCACCTTGTGTGTCCGTGACAAGATCAAAATTGTAAGGGTATGCACACTTTTGATCAGGGCAATTTGGGTGATTTCTGTTATCATTATGATTTAAAATGGAGCCAAACAACTATGTGAAAATGGCTTCATATGACCACTATCCTTGAAAAAATAGATTTAATTTGCACAATCATATTTTCAAAATCAATGCCAAAATTTCACAATTTCTGCCAGGGTATGCAAATGTATGAGCACATCTGTATATTTCACAGTGATATGGCACAATGATGCCCGACATTCACAAGTGCTTTTCTCATGTAAACCGAAATTAAACTGTAGAATTCTGGAAACAGAAAAAAACAGGTATTTTGTTTGCAATTTTCAGTGATGTCCTAAAATCACGCTTTTAGCCTGTGTTCTGCTGACCAATAGAAAGAGTGCTTTCAAGAGTGCACTTTCGTATGCAACCAAAGTAAATTGAGAGGGAACTGCTACTAACACAAAAATAATGCGATAAGGAAATTGATGACTTCAAAAACATTTAACAACATTTCTATCTATGTATGTATCAATCACCCTCAAAAATACCTACCGTAGTTAAATATTTATAATAAATTATTTCAGCAGTTGATGTATGCCATTGAATATCCATCCCTCTCTGCTGAATTTCTTTTTGCTTAAAGTAATTGGCACATACAAATACATTGAGACATTATTGCATCACATGATTTAATTAAATGTAATAATCATAAATGCACCACAATTTACACTAAATACAAAATCTGTACAGACAATGTCAAAAAAACAAATGGAAGAAGTATTATGATACTTTTCAATATGACAAGTCTTACCATTATCCTCAATGTCCTGAGCACATTTAAATTTTTTCTGCACTTAGGAAAACTCCCCTGGCTCTTCTAATCTCCAGTTTGACTCTCCCCTCTCCCTTCCTCTGTCTCAGAATTTCCGTCAGCGACATCATCATCATCATCATCTGATGTTTCAGTTTCTTCATCACTTTTGGTATCATCCTCTTCCTCAGCAACACTAAATAAAAATATGCAATGCAATTTCTGACAATTGTCACTCCAAATGTAGAACAATGTAATGTTTAATGTTGTTCTATGCAGTACAAAGCTACATATATTCATTACCGACGGGGTCTGTTGAGATTCATGCATTCTCTTCCGCAGTCGACATCAAACGGATCTATACAGGAAACAGATTAACATTTTGGTCCACCAACACTTATGTACAAATATTAAGTAATTCCACTCAAAAGTAATGTGCGTTAAAGCATTCAATTCACAAACATCGCCTGATGAAGATTGGAGATGTTTCCTGGAACTTGGCATAAAATATCTCACCCAACTCGTCTTCCTCAGGAGGGGTGTTGAGGTACTCTTTCTCCGCAGCCAGCAGCTCCTCCTCTGAGTGACAACTTGCATAGCGCTCCAGCAGCGTCTTGTTCAGATCCAGAAACACAGTCCCCCACTTAAACTTATTCAGCAGAATCACAGCAAGGTCCCGAAAGCCTGTATTTTAGATACATGACTGATCGTTAAATAAAAAGGATTAAGCAATATACCACAGGCTATGAATTAACTGTAGAATACCTCAAGCCTTACCAACAATGCAGAATGTGGCAGCAAAAGCCTCCACACAAGATAGCTTGCATGGCTTGCCGTAGTTCACCGGGTTTGCTGCAACCAAGTACGGCAGCAATCGAGGGTGACTACCTATCATCTTATTAAAAGGCGTCTCCTCCAGTTTTGCCCAAGAACAGTCAATGACAGCCAGTCCATATTGAGCCACAATGTCCCTGATGAATGCAGAACACAGAGCACTGACGTCAACATCATAAACACTGATATTTATAGGGTAAAGATATAGGTAATATCCATCCAGCATCCCTCCTGTGCTCTCGGCAACCCTACTCGCTTGCATGTGGTTAGCTGAATTTTCCCAGGGCTGTCTGGAACTACCATCCTGACGCTGTGATTTAAACATAATTATAAATGAGTTCGTTGAATCTTTTTTGCTAATTTGCAGAAAACAATGATAGATGAGACTGTATACCAGTATGACATCACATAACTTTCATCCACAGTGAACCCCTGGGTGTTTGGACCACACTACATAACTAGGTTGCACAGGTGTTCATCTGTCTCTTCTGTTGTTCTTCTCTAAACACTAACATGATATGACCGTGTGGGAAAATGATCCTAACCATACAAATAGGCTACACACACCTGTCTGCTGGTGAGACATATTTGGTGCCCATAGGGCTCAGAATGAGTCCGTTGAACCTCTGATTTAAACGCAAATTGTTCACAAAGCCTTTGCGGACCAGCTTTCTTCCAGTGCAACGCTTCGGGTCGCAGTGACCAAGCTCCCACATGGCCAGGGGGCAGGGTAACTTCACATGGGCAGCTTCCCCTTCATCATTATGCTGTAGGCTTGCTGAAAAAAAGCAAAAACCATAAAGCTTTATGATCACACACACAAACAAACACACAGCAATACCCGCTAAACAAATGACACAAAGCTTCTACTGTTTCGGAATAGGCAAAAAGTACCTTGCAAGGCACCATGCATTTCTTCTGTAAAGCACTCCAGAGATTTCCCTTTTATTTTGTGCCGTTTTTCTTTTCCATTGTTAACTGGGCGCTCGTATTTTCCCTGCTTCTTTCGCCCCATAGCAAAACAGTTAATTTATCTCTACCTAAATGGTGACGAATTATTAGACAGAAGAAACAAAAGTATGACGTTACATAGACCAAATCTGATTTTGTAGTTTGTAAACTGTAAAAACGTAGTACCACAGAGCAGAAATCATATCACAACAAGTAAACATACAAACATAGTAAACATTTATAATGTTTATATGTTTACGTAAGACTATAAGTTATGTTATATATTATATGTTTACGAAAGACAATAGTGTCTTTCCAAGCAAGCTAAAAGTATTAACAACCATTTCGTTCACTTTTATGCACTCACGTCGTGTCGGAAGTAGATCATGCGCAGATTGTGTATTTTGGTCAGCTGACGTTTTCCCATGGTTCACTAATGGTCACATGGCTTACTGTACGACAAAACAAAATGTAGCTAGCTAGACAATATAAACGCTAATAAATTACTCCACTAATAATGCATTATACAACGACTCGAATACTCAATTTTCTATTGATATGTCTGCTCTGTCTTAGCCTGCTGAGTAAGTATTTTCTTTCCATGTATCTTTTTTAATTTAATGATTTCCGGCGTTGGTTAGGCATATAGGCAATGCCTAGTGATCTCAGAACTAGCTGGCATTCTGTGATCAACTTTTTGTCGTTTGATCTTGAGATGAGTAACTGTTGTCCTTCAGGGCGGTTGTCGTATTAATAATTTCACTGAAAAATACTGATCTCATATAAACACCGACTTGTTCTTAAATAGAATGTCAGCACAGATACATTAACGTTGGGCCGGACCATCGCGAGACTTTCCAGACCCCGCCGTTTTGGTAGTCGGTTTTCAAGTAAATATTATTCGTTTCAGACTGTTTTTAATTTTCCCGATATATAAATGAAAAAGTCTATATTGTTGTCAGTGTTTTAGGAAACCGAAATGGCAATTTCTTCAACCATTTTGAAGTAGCAAATTGACACGTCTTTATTTGAGCGTTTTAGTCGATGTATTGCACACCCGTCTCCATATACTTTATTGTAACGTCACAATCATTACGTTCTGTTTTTTGGAATATTGTAAATTCCATAATAAATTATCTATTGGTAAAGGGGGAAATCTAACAATACAAAAAAACAAGAGAAATAACAAGGAAACTCATTTGAAATAAGATGGCACATCTCCTCATGGCCCCCCTGCAAAGTTAGCCTAAAATTAGAGTATTATTTCTTGGTGTATTAAGCACAATTGAGGTGAACATGAGTACAATGCTTGTTGAGGTAGGATTTACCATTCCCTTGTATAACCCTGAAAAGAAAAACCTGTGAACTTTATGCAGTGAAAACAACCAAATATATCCAAATTGGACTAGAGTTATCACACTGGCTGAGAGATTTGATGAATTTCCACATAGTGCTATTTAATGCAAATTCATTATATCCCAAATTCTGCCTTTGATGGATTTCTTTGATCATTTTGCTCGTAAGGTTGCCCTCAATGACCTGATCACAGCAATGATCACAGACATATGATTGGAATGTAAGAATCACTTGATGCCCAGGTAACAAAAGATAGCAGCTTAAATCTAAATCATTGTGTCCAGTCAAATCACAGAATCTACAGACAATCAGACTAATCAGATTTCACAGGTCATGCTTAAAGTTGAGCAATGAAAAATGGAAAAAGCCATAGGTGTGTTTGACAGACTTTATTAAAACAATGCTAGTGGGGACCCCCCTTGTTGGTCCACGATTGTACAGGACAAACATTTCACAGGTATGTTCAGAATTATAGTTTTGCCATGTCTCAACATTTGGTAACTAAAGTTAGCACTAGCATATTGACATTTTATACAATATTTTTATGTCATGTGGCTATGGATTTTACATTAATTAAATTTCTTATTTAAGATAATCTTAAATCATAATATGGCAAAAATGTATCTTATTGTGTGGCTGTAGATTGCTCATTCTTCTTAAATATTCTATTTTAGGCCCTTATTCATTTGCTGGTAAAATGAAAATTGTTGAGGAACCTAATACGTTTGGGTAAGTCACTCCCTCATCCCCCAAAGGCTCATTATGTAACCTGTAAAATATACTTTCATTCTGTCAGTGAAATGTGAATCTCTTCATTGTATAGGCTCAACAATCCCTTTTTGGCCCAAGGAAGTAGACTCCAACCCAGGGTGACTCCAGGCCCTGTGTCAGGTATTCTGTGCATCTCAAAACAGCCCTTTGCCCCTACCAACCTTCTATTAGTGGGACTGAATTTGACTTGTAGCGAGCGGCAAAGAGATCAATAAACCAATACCTTTCGGCGCACACTTTGACTTGTATAATTCAATTCATGCAACCTAATGGTTTGAGCATCTGACCTGTAACATATGGTTGTGATATTGAATCCCAGGCCATAATTAGTTATTACTTGGTGGAATAACTATATTATGATAAGAAACCAATACATTTTTTTACAGGTACTCTATCTCACATTATTGAGATACTTATTTCTCTGTTTTCTCTTGCATTTGTAGTAGCTAAAAATGTGTTTGTTGGTTGTCTTCAAGGGGTCGTGACTTTGGAAAATGTTAATTCTGGCTATATTTAATAATGCGCAGCTAGTTCAGACAGGGAACCTGAGTGGCTACTGGCTTAGCGATGCAACAGCTGATGTTGGGATTGCTCCTACCAGTTTTGTGATTTCCTAATATAATATGGGGGCCTATTTAAGTCAGTCAGGGTACCCACTTAGTCTTCTGCTCTACTGGTTTTCTTAGCCTGTGGTTGGTTAACCTACCCACCTCCCCAGCCTCCACCTGTGTGGTTCTGTTTCCTTCTGCGTGGGATTGGTAATGTTTCCCTATCTTGTTGGCATATATATTGCTACAGTGGGGAGAACAAGTATTTGATAAATTGCTGATTTTGCAGGTTTTCCTAATTACAAAGCCTGTAGAGGGCTGTAATTTTTACCATAGGTACACTTCAACTGTGAGACGGAATCTAAAACAAAAATCCAGAAAATCACATTGTTTGATTTTTAAATAATTAATCTGCAAATACTTGTTCTCCCCAGTTTGTAATATTACAGTGTTAATTAGGGCTGGGTGATAAAACAATATCAATTTGTATCATGATGAAAAAAATACGATACCAATGAGAATCTTGTGATACGTTTTCGATAGTCATATAGTTAAACCTTCCCGAACATACAATATCGCTAACATGTTTAAAAAGCGAACAGCTCATCAAACAGCAGCACTGCAGTAAGTAAATGACACTACACGCACGCGCAGGTATGTGCCCAGAAAACACAGACCGTGCATGTTGAATTAATGCAATAAAATAAGTTGGATCGATGGCGAAAGCAATTTGGAAGAAAATGAAGAAAATGTGACAAACAATGAAGTACAGCACTGGTAATATGGCAGTGGGTTTGTCTTTTTGAAATCAAATGTATATATTTTTAATATCAGTCTTATCAGTAGCACTGCATTTAGTATGTACAGTTCTGCTCGGCTGTTGCCTTCATTCCAATTTTTTCCTGTAGGACCAGCGCATCTCCAAAGACTAGCAGGAAAGTGCTTCAGTTACATAGAGTCGACGTAAGTACTAGACTCTTTAGCACCAACAAATCCAACACATAAACCTGCTGTATTTAGAATTTAATATGTAAATGTTTTGATCAAAATGTTTACAACTTATGTTTGTTCTCTGTGCCAGATTTACAACTAAGAAATTCGTAAAGGGGTTTGGCCTATATAAGTCCAGTAGAGCTATATGGCCAATTTACAGTGCCTTTGGAAATGTTTCAGTCCCCTCTACTTTCCCCATGTTGTGTTTTGGTATAGACTGAGATGTTTTATTGGTGGTACTGCATATTGGCCATCCCCCACCATGCCTTATTGCTTACATTTACAACGGCTATCAGATAATCAGCATTCTGGATTCAAACCACTCGGTTTATGTTGTCTTATATGCCACAGCTTTTTGCTAATGAGCATTCAGGATTCAAACCAGCCAGTTTATAATTGAGTATACATCATTTTATTTAGGTATAAATATGAATTCTGTCCATTCCACAACATCACCCAGCATGAGCAGTCATTCAGGTGGAATGCTTACAGTGGAATTCTCGGGTAAGTGAATGCTCCACTTCTCACTTCTCAACTGCATTTATTTTATCAGCAGAATTCTGATTAACTGACCCATGTTATCCTGAGTTTATTAATCAAATTAAGCACCTAAAACCATTTGTGTTCCCTAAAGAATCTGGCAGGAGTGGGAGATTGTGAACAACACCTTTTTAGCCATGTGGATGAGAGAGGGAGATGCATGTGGAAATAAAAACAGGCAAACCAAGGTATAATAAAATTGCTGGTGTTTATTGCAGCCATGGAGATATTTCTCAAAGCACTATTTGGCAATATGAGTTTGTAAGCATAATGTGCCAGCCCAGTCAGCAAGCTTGCTAGTAAGGCCTTTTAAGACATTGTATAGTGGAATGTTGCAGTTTTCTTTTATTGTCCCCCCCCATTTCTCTAGGTTATTCTGACCTGTGGTGGAAGTAACAAGTTGGCTCAAGTGTCAGAGCCTACCACCTGTGTATATTCTCTTACCTTTGAGACGCCATTAGTATGCCATCCGCATTCTCTATTAGGTAAGAAGGAAATCCAGGTACTGTAATATACTCTAACATTTAACATGAGTCTTGTTCCTGTTCTGAATCACATCTTTGCCCTCATAAAGTGTACCCTACACTGAGTGACCAGCTGCAGAAAGAGTGGGACGAAGCTGAACAGGCCTATTACGATGACCTCATTACAGAGCAGGTAGAACAACACCTACCTACACAGCCCTAGAAAAGCACTGGCTTTGCTGTCAAATCTGGTGCTGGGACAGTTCCGTGTGTGTGTGTGCATGCACGGGCGCGTATGTGTGTGCGCTAAAACAAAGTAAAACACTTTTACATGAGTGTCCCTACAAAGAGTGTAATTTGTGTATGTTTATTACAGGGATACAAAAACCTACTAAAGGAGATTTTTGAAGATGCTGGTTTCCTAAAAACCCATAAAGTAGAAAAGCCAAATACCACAACTACCTTGAAAAAACATGACTCCTTGCAGAAATGTAATGAGGTAAGTCTCTGGTAGAGAATCCCAAACCACTCTTGGCGTTGAGTAGAAAAGGAAGGCTTGACATGGAAAGTTTTCAGATACATGGTATCTTACATTGCTATGGCCGCATGTCTTGTACAGGATGCCCGTAAAAAGAGTGAAGAGATTCAGAGACTGCAAGCTCTTCTCACTCAACATAACATTCCCTATGATTCAAAGCCTGGTGAGTCTAGGCATTATTTTTCCTGTACTAGTCAATGTGTTGGTCTGTTCAGTGTTAATATGTTTGAACTCTTCCCTCTGTGAACAGATACATCAAAGAGTTCATTGAGTGGGACTGTGCAGGATGGACACCTGAGGGGTGACAATGGTCTCATCGCCGACATACTCTGAGAAACTTCGATATGTGAATTACTCTTAACTGTCGACCACATACAGAGGCAGATGTCACACAATAAACATGGAAGTTCCGCATTTGTGTGTGTGTGTGTGTGTGTGTGTGTGTGTGTGTGTGTGTGTGTGTGTGTGTGTGTGTGTGTGTGTGTGTGTGTGTGTGTGTGTGTGTGTGTGTGTGGGTGTGTGTGGGTGTGTGTGGGTGTGTGTGGGTGTGTGTGGGTGTGTGTGGGTGTGTGTGGGTGTGTGTGGGTGTGTGTGTACTACTACTTTCCATTTATATACCTTCACCAATGTTTATATTTTCCCCCTTTACTGTCTGGACTTACAGCATTACTCTAATGGCAAAGGAATCCAAGTTAGGTATGAATTGTATAAACCTACAGATGAAGCATATGTTGTCTTTTTTAAATGGGAGGTGACATTCTAAACGTTGGCCTCATGAGGCGTGTTCACACAGTACCTAAGCCCTGGGCTAAGGAAGTGTTCACATCTGCATATTTTGAAGTGGACTAGCACCACCCTTAGCCCAGGGTTAAACAAACTCTTGTGTGAACACAAGCTAAGCTAACACATGGCCAGTCGTAGCCTGTGTCTACGATTGCATTGTTCTAAACACTAGGCTGTGTGAAAAGGCCAATATTAATATTTTAACCATATTTTCATATGCCTTGAGTATACAGAAAAAAAACATTTTTGACTTCACTGGCCTAATACTGTATTCCATTGGGATATTCCAAGGTATCTGACTCACCAGTGTCTGCAATGCCTGGAAACAAGCTTGGTATGTTTGGTTCAGAAGCTTCAGATGCACTCCACAGCAGCTACATGTCAGAATGTTCTTGTCCCAATGCCCATTCTTCTCATGGGCTAGTCCTATGCGGCTGTTTACATACATTACATATTTTAGTAGTAGGATTTTGAGGAGGTTTTACCCGGATCCACACCATTGAAATTATAAAAAATTACAGTGAGACTTCTACTTGAATTTCAGATTGCGCGTCACCACCACTATCACTGTTGTCACCCAGATAATAATAATCTGACAATAAACCATGGATTAACAGCCATTGAGCTAAAATAAGTCACTGCACTGCAACAGCAACTTGATGCCTTGTTTTTTGTGGGGATGAAAAAAATGCAGCTTGCCCATGATGCATGTGTTTTTTTAATACACTGCTCAAAAACATTAGGGGAATATGTAAACATCAAAGTAAAACACCAAGTCAATTCAACTTCACGGATATCAATCTGTCCAGTTAGGAAGCACAGTCGATTGTGTATCAATGTCACCTGTTTTGATGTAAATGAAAGTTAAACAGGTACACTAGAGAGGCAACAGCAAGATAACACCCAAAAAGGGAATTGTTTTGCAGGTGGTAATTGGACAATTGCTCTCAACTTATCCTTCCTTACTAATTGTTCTCTAGTTTTTCTAATGTCCTTGTCACTACTCGTAGCATGAGGCGGTACCTGCAGCCCATTCAGGTTTCACAGGTAGACCAGCTCATCCAGGATGGCACTATCTGCCATCACAAGGTTTGTTGTCTCCCAGTAGTCTCAAGAGCACGGAGAAGGTACCAGGAGATGGGCCGTTACATGAGAGCTGGACAGGGCAGTAGAAGGGCATCAACCCAGCAGCATGACCGGTATCTGTTCCTCTGTGTGAGGAGGAACAGGAGGAGTACCGCTAGAGCCTTACAAAATGACCTCCAGCAGGCTACTGTTGTGCATGTTTCTGTTGTGCATGTTTGACTCCATAAGGGTGTCATGAGAGCCTGACATCCTCTAGTGGGACCAGTACTCACAGCCCATCACCGTGTAGCTCGATTGGCTTTCCACAGAGATAAATACCCTTTGTATTTCATAAATTGCACTGCTTTTAACCTAGTCGGGACCAAATGAAGTGCTGTTTTTAAGAAGAATGGGACCAGAGTCCTAGTGACAAAGACCGATTAGAGTGATCTTTTTCTGTATGTTTAATCGGCTATTACCGCACATTGAATAATATAAACCTGGAATTCAAAAGAAATAATAAGAATATAATAGCCCAAAATAGCCAATAGCTATATGAAATTCACCAGCATATCTGGCATAGGTATGGCTCTTGCCACCTCAGTGTTTATTTGGAGGTATCAGAGGAAGAATCCCAAAATATTCAAAATTCGCAATAAGGGAGGAATTCCTCTCCTATGTTATTGCAAAATATATATAGCACGTCCAATACTCACTGTCTGTCGTTTATGCTGAGCATTCTTTAAATAGCCACAAGGTGGCGCCAAAAAGACTAGAGAGCCAAGACGTAATTGGAATGTCCGGCTATGTGGTTACAGGCCAAAAACGGACAGATATCACACATACATATAACTTGTTGCGTACTCGTAATGTACACCTTTTGTTATGATTTTCATCAGAACACAGATCATAGCATATCGAAAGTAGAGAACCCAAGTGTTGTGGTGTGATAATAAGGAAAACAACCCGACCATCCGTTTTATTGAGCATTCGATCCCACACATCCAACATTCACCCACACATCCAGTCTCAATATAAATCGTTTTGGCTCATTCGCTCATTGCTCGCACCCAACACTTATTCCATGCCGGCCAAACACCTGTTAACCAGAGGAAGGTATTGTAGCCGCTCCAATATGAAACACCTGTTAACCAGAGGTAGGCATTTTAGCCGCTCCACTTGTTTTTTTTATTTCTCCGGATTTAGGACCGGCCCTAGTGTGGCGTATAGATGTTCGTCAACGCCTGCTATCGCGACCCAAAGTCCTACACCCTTGGCCAATAATAAGTATTTCTCTTGAGTATCAGGAAACGCACAACTGTCCTATCACATACATTAGCTGATACCCGGTCAGCTCCCTCACGTAAAGGTTTTTGGGAGACTCGAATTAGATATTCCCTAACATGTAACAGAATATTGTAAAACCTCAAATTGGCTATACTATATGCCTCTTCAATAATCATTATTTGTTGTAAAAAATGTAGTTACTCTCTTTCTTTAAATTAACGAATGATTTTCTATATATTTTCATTTAGTACAGTACAACATTGACAATGAAACAACAAATATAACATATACCATCAATAATCAACTGTTATTTTACAAGTAATAAATCGTCATTCCCGGCTTCGGTGCAAACAATTCAACCCTCAGAATAGACTGATACGAACTATTACGAATTTTGTCAAGAAGGTTTCGCTTACCTATTTATGATGTGCACAGTTCAGTCAGCTGAAAAGAGTTGAAAACGCCGTTGTCGTGAATATATTGAAGTCCAATCTGGGTGCCAAATTGTGGAAGGTGGAAAATGTTCGTAATTTATTAAATTAAAAACTTCTCAGTCGTTCATATAACAGTTGATTATTTCATGTATAATAACGTGGATCCACGGGAACCATCATCACCTGAAAAAAGCATAGCCTAGACAATTGTGAAGTCAACTACAGACCTATATCAAACAATAAGGACAAAGACAGGGTGTGATTAAGAACAAAAGACAAATACCAAACAAAACAGGCTACGTTCAAATCCAAAAGCTAAACCAAACAGAACCACACAGTAGTAAGTCACAGTTCATGTTTTACTTCCTTTACTTTTCTTAAGAATCTGCTCTCCACCTCAGCAGCACATACGAAACATTCAGCTAAGAGTGTAGGTATATAATCACAGTTTATTTCTATCATTTGTGATTTGAAAATCAATTGCTGGTGGCCCTAATAACCATCTTGCGTTCGCGCAGGAAACATTTATTTCTTACGTTCGCGCAGGAAACATTTAATTGTACAGTGGTGCAAAAAAGTATTTAGTCCGCCACCAATTGGGCAAGTTCTCCCACTTAAAAAGATGAGAGAGGCCTGTAATTTTCATCATAGGTACACAGTTTTTTAAGTGGGAGAACTTGCACAATTGGTGGCTGACTAAATACTTTTTTGCCCCACTGTATATTACCTATATCTTTTTATAGCTCTCACATTAATATATATATATTATTTATATCTTACTAATTACATATCTCACATATTACTCCTCTAACCCTTATCCGTGGTCCTGTTAGGCCCTCCACCACTAGCGTCCCCCTATCCAGAAGGGAGGGTCATTGTTGTAGTACCACACAGAAAAAGGAACAGAAGAGAGGTGAAGGAACACTATTCTCATTTTCCAAAACTTCAACCCACAATCGCAATAGTTGGGGACCCATGAATGATGCCAAAGTAAAGTCTCTGCCTGCAGGTAGCTGCCTCATTGCAACACGAGAGTTTGAATTAAGAAAACTGAATTAAGAAAGAACAGTGTGCTGGTTTCTTGTGACGACCACGCCATCTACTGCCCATCCTCCCCCTGCAGGAGGCGGGCTTCGGCGTTCGACGTCACCAACCTTCTGACACCATCGCCCCGTCTCATCAACTCATTGCACCTGTTGTCTCGTTTAGCGCACCTGATCATCATTTAGTCATTCCCCTCAGTATATATGTTCCCTCTGCTCCCTTTGTCTTTGTGTGT
>JACXGJ010014371.1:0-14943 GCA_016801105.1 Esox niger
AGAGGAGGCAGAGAGGGTAGGGGAGGCAGAGAGGGTAGAGGAGGCAGAGAGGGTAGGGGAGGCAGAGAGGGTAGAGGAGACAGAGAGGGTAGGGGAGGCAGAGAGGGTAGAGGAGGCAGAGAGGGTAGAGGAGGCAGAGAGGGTAGAGGAGACAGAGAGGGTAGGGGAGGCAGAGAAGGTAGAGGAGACAGAGAGGGTAGAGGAGACAGAGAGGGTAGGGGAGGCAGTAGTGACCAGAGAAGTAAGATTCAAAACACTCATTATTGAATAGAACATCTGTTAGTAGTTACCTGAACTGACCCTCCTGGCCTGGTATCAGGTGGCAGGTGCCTCCATTGGCACAGGGAAAACTGATGCAGGCGTTGATGGCTATCTCACAGTTCTGTCCCTGAAGGCAAGATAGATAGATAGATAGATAGATAGACAGAAAGACAGATAGAGATAGAGAGAAAAGGGTAGAGAGATGTATGTCTGTAAATCACCATGCAGTATTAGAGTATCGTTTAAGACCCACAAGACCTGTGTCTGATTATGTTGACAGTCACTCTGAGACGCAGCACAGAGAGACAGACAGACAGGCAGGCAGACAGGCAGGCAGGCAGACAGACAGACAGACACACAGGCAGGTCCCTAACCGCACCATATACTTGGTCACAAGTAGGGCACAAATCTAGGACTTAGAGTGCCACTTTGGACTTAGCCACAGGGCACAGAAAACATACTGACTGGTTCAGACAAACAGTTAATTTGAACTTATATTCCAATAATGGCTGTTGTTGTAGCAGCTATATTATACAATTAAGCTGAATCATTTTCAAACACAACATACGCAACTCTCCCTTGGCAACACTGGTCAGCGGTTTAAATTAGCACTGTGACACTCTTCTGATCGCAGACTCCACACGGGTGTTGGTTTCTTGTTGTCGCCCGCCTCACCCATGCTCATACACACGGTGAGAGAACCAATGAGATGCGCCAACCCCCAGACTAAATTACACACTGACACACACATCTTAGCACAAATCGACCTTGGGAGCAAAGATTGTAATTAAAAAGCGAGGCCATGGGCTTTGTCCCTGTGGAGGGCTGAAGGTTAAGCTCTTATCTGTGTCTGTGGAGCAGGACACTGACAGGAATCCCATAGCCAAACAAAAGCCTAATGATCCAACCTGGCAGAAGCGCACAACACACATAAAAAACACACACATAAAGAACACACACACACACACATAAAAACACACACACAAAAGCTGAGAGACAGATCTTGGAATGAAGCACCCTTGGAGTTTATCTGATGACGGCACTTAATCAGTTATTGGAATCTTTTTCAATCTTTGGTCAATAGTTACATCCACACTAACGGCTGGAATCTATTCTGCATTGATTGAGGTATTGAGCTATGATGAATTAAAACCCCGGGGCCACGCCATGGCAGGCTGCTAACATCGGGAACAGCTAAAGTGGGGCCGTGTTTGTGTGATGGTCGTGTGTGTTTCTGTTTGTGTGTAAATCCACTAACTTTGTAGCCAAAGGGACAGGTGCAGTGGTAGGAGCCAGATACTTCACTGGAACATGTGCCGTTGTTCAGACAGGGTCCAGTCAGACAAGGAGCACACTTGGACATCAGATTCAGATCCACTGGGCCTGAGAAACACAGGAGGAAACAGTCAGAAACTGTGTGCACTGTGTAAAAAAATTACATTGAAAACTGAGATATTGAAAGAATCATAGACAGGCAGTGTTGAGAGAGGCAGAGTGAAAGAGACAGGAAGCGAGCAAATTATAGAAAGATAACACAAGAGCAAGAGAGATTAAATAAGAAAGATAGAGAGAGTGAGTCACACAGGGATTCCTCTCACTCCTGTTCACAGCAGCACTATTTTAACACCCTTCTTATCCACGTTTAAAAAACCTTAATCTACCTTAATCTCAGAGAAATCCCAGATCAATGTTAATTGGCATGCCTGGTTACAGACGGCAAAAGAAATGTGCCAGCTGGGATCACACCTTTATACTAGGAGCGATAGAGGAGAAAGGGGGTGGAGAGGAGGAGGAAGGGGCGAGAGGAGGAAGTGAGAGGAAAGGAGGAACAGGGAGAGTGGAGGAGAAGGCAGGGGGAGAAAGAAGGGAAGGGGAGGACAGAAGGAGAAAGGAGAGGAGAAGAAAAGGAGAGAAGCAGAGTTTAGGAACAGAAGGATACTGAGACAGTAGAAGCAGTGTGAATGGCATGAAAGGGGAGATGCGAGGAGAAGCTGAAGAGGAGGAGAGGATGGAGGGATGACAGACAGTGGGGTTGCTTACTCTTGCACTGAAAGCGATTTAGGGGTGTGGTCAGGAGCAGTCGATCTGCCATGTCAGGGGGTCCGGTACAGCGGGCGATGCCCGGCTCTTTGAAGCCCGCCTTGACCCACTGGGACAGCCAGCGCAGGTCACAGTTACAGTACAGGGGGTTGGCACCCAGAGCCCTAGACAATAACACAATATACCAGGTCAACACCTAGTGGTCACACATGGAAGTGCATGAACTTAGTGTGACTACAGTATGGAACAGGGATGTCAAAGTCATGTACATACTGTCTACAAGTCTACTGGTCAAGGGACCACAAGTCTATAGTCTACTAGTCTACTGTCTACTGGTCTACAATGTCTACTGGTCAATTGTCCACAAGTCTATAGTCTACTGGTCTACTGTTCACTGGTCTAATGTCTTCTGGTACACTGTCTACTCATTTAGTGTCTTCTAGTATCTACTGGTCTAGTGTCTACAAGTCTAGTGTCTAGTGTTCTACTGTTTTCTGGTACACTGTCTACTGGTTTAGTGTTTTCTGGTATACTGTCTACTGGTTTAGTGTTTTCTGGTACACTGTCTACTGGTTTAGTGTTTTCTGGTACACTGTCTACTGGTCTGGTGTCTTATGGTCTGGTGTTCTAGTGTCCACTGGTCTACCGTCTTCTAGTGTTTGCTGGTCAATTTATTTTCTATTCAGTTGGTGCCAAATTAAGACTGATAATCAGGTGACATGAGTTCCTAACTACTCAATGACCATCATTAGTCAGTCAAGGACAGACAGGTGGCCTTCTGTGGAAAGTGACACCTGTGGTGTTGGAGCAGGCATAATATCAAAGCCGATTAACACACTGTTAGCTAACTGGCATGACAAATAGTATCAAAGCAAGTCCGGAGAGAAACCCAGAGGCTTTAAACAATAGCGTTGAACTTTCTTTGCCTTTAATAAACAGAGGATCTTCATTTATGGCTAACATCACATCCCTTTCTCTCACTCTGTCTCGCTCCCTCCATGCCCCCTCACTCACCGCACACACACACACACACACACACACACACACACACACACACACACACACACACACACACAGACACACAGACACACAGACACACAGACACACAGACTTTCCCAGGTCTTATTCTGTGCCGAAAACCCTTGCCAGAGTGCTGCTACTTAAAACAAAAGGCAGGAACAAGCTAGAGTCATTGAGAGGCCACATGATGTTTAGTGGCAATAAAATGTCCAATGATTTCCTTTGGGGGCCACTGTGTTCTCTGTGCTCAGAGCACAATGTGGCTCTGTCCTAGACCAGGGATGTGGTCTGCCACCATGCCTTTCACCAAGTCAAGTGGCTGCTGTACAAAACTATAGCCGAGACTCCACACACTGCAGTTCACAATGTGTGTGTCTGTCCCTTTATGACTTTTGTGGAGGAGCTCCCACTGTCACACTCACAGATGAGACAGCGATGTCAAGTGGTTGAAGGCTCCCTCTGGTATAGTTGAAAGGTCGTTTCCGTGGAGAGTCCTGAAAGAGAGTGAAAACAAGGTGAGTGTGAGAGATGGTTGATGGATATCGGCAGTACCATGTGGTATGGAGGGCTCTGTGCGGTTCAATTGTGAACACGAAATGCATAATTATGCATATTAAATGCCTCTTGATAAAAAACATCGAAAGCCATTCTGTTTAAACGAGAGCTTTTAATTTTGTAAGTGAATACAGAATAATTGTTGAAGCTTTAAAAGAACAATAGGTGTTCTTGTGTGTGTATTGCTGTGGATCTGGGCCTGAATGCTGTGGTTGAGAATAAAGGGTTTCAGAACCTTCTAGGTTCATTGAGACATATTATAATAATCCCTCTCCAACCTATTGCAGCAAACAGGTTTGATTGTATACTATTTGATTTGATTGTATATCACACTATATGATTGGAAAACAATATATGTGCCATGTTTACATACAACACTTGGTTTTAGATTGTGCTCTGATCAGGCATTATATATTCTTTCTGGATTAGTGTTTTTTTGCCAAATAAACTAAAAACTGATCTTCAGCACTTTTTTGCATCATACAGTACCAAAACATCCACAGAGTGTGGTGTGTGGTACTAGCTCTACAGATTGATGTGATTTCCCGGTCTGTCAAACCAGATCCAGCCAACACCCCCCTCACAGACCAGACAGAAGACAGAATGGACAACAATCAAGCCCTCCAGATACCCTGCTGACCCAACCCACAGACAGCTCCGGGCCTCTCAGTTACTTCTGGATGCACTCAAAGGGTATTCTGGGTAATGAACAAGTGACAATGATAGCTGCCTGGCAACGGGTGACTACATAAGCCGATGTAGAATGAGAGAGACAGATTACTCCTGGAGCCACCAGGCACCTAATAGACAGAGAGATGACGAGCAGTGATGGAGTAACACTGTAAAGAATGACTAGTGGGAGGAATCCAGATACTGAAGATATTATACAGGAACTATATCAGGATTACACTCTTCCTGCCCCTCTCGGTTTCTCTCGCTGTCTGCCTGTCTGTCTGTCACTCTCTCTCTCAAAGTCTGTCATTCTCAATCTATCTTTATCGAGACCTCTAGTTCAGTTTTTTTTCAATTAAATATAATTAAAATCTAATTGTTAATACTGCCTAAGTTTATTCTGGAAATAATTATGAATTTACAATACAACACAATTAAATCAACTATGTCTACAGTGCAACAGTAAAAATACATTCCAAAAAAATTATATACAACAAAAATAACAGTGGCATTAGACACGTTTGTTGGTCAGACTGACAGACATGGTCTTCTATGCAGACTACAGTGTAATCAGGACTGTGTTCATCTGTAAACTGGGGACTGCAGGCCCAGCAGAGGCGGAGCCTGTGTTCCATCTGCATGTCTGTTATGTTTCAGCAGTCGCCTGATGGCCCGAGGTAATCAGGACTATTTTCAGCTCTATACGAACAGTCCAGTGAAAGGAAGAGAAGAGAACGTTAAGCTTCTGTTTTCTATGTTTTATTTATTTGGAGTTGTTTGGGGGCCGGAGGTGGATGGGAAGATGGATGACAAGGAGTCTGGGAGGTAGAGGACCCATTTATCACTCAGCACACTGGGAGGGGAGGAGCACGCAACGAGAAACACGGAGAGAGAAAGGAGAGGAGACTGGCTAGAGGGGGAGAGGGAAAGAGAACTGAGGAGGTCTGTGGAAAGAAAGAAGAGTGAGGGAGAGAGCTAGGAGAGGAGGCCATGGGCAGAGGAGAGCGAAGAGGCAACACTTACAGGAGTCGAAGAGATTTAAGCCCATCAAATGCATGTACTGGGATACAGCGAATCTGGTTGTAACTCAGAATCCTGTGAATATAATAAAAGAGAAGAGCCCGTTAGAATTCAACATGATGGCAATAAAACACTGTATTGTGTGTGTGTGTATGTGTGATACAGTTGTGCTCATAAGTTTGCATACCCTGGCAGAAATTGTGAAATGTTGGCATTGATTTTGAGAATATGACTGATCATGCAAAATATGACTAATCTCTATCTTTTATTCAAGGATAGTGAACATATGAAGCCATTTATTATCACATTGTTGTCTGGCTCCTTTTTAAATCATAATGCTAACAGAAATCACCCAAAATGGCCCTGATGAATTTACATACCCTTGAATGTTTGGCTGTGTTACAGACACACAAGGTGACACACACAGGTGAAAATGGCAATTAAGGGTTAATTTCCCACACCTGTGTGTTTTAAATTGCAATTAGTGTCTTTGTATATTCAATAGGTTTGTAAGTTCGTACATGGATGCACTGAGCAGGCTAGATACTGAGCCATGGAAAGAAGCAAATAATTATCAGAAGACCTTAACAAGGTAAAGGAACTTTATGAAGACGGAAAAGGATTAAAAATATTTCCAAAACCTTGCAAATGCCAGTCAGTACCAACCCCAGATCAAAGTAGACCAAGAAAGATTTCAGCCCAAACTGCCAGAAGTATTGTTCAGGATACAAAGAAATACCCACAGGTAACCTCAGGAGAAATACAGGCTGCCCTGGAAAAAAAATGGTGTGGTTGTTTCAAGGAGCACAATACGATGATGCTTGAACAAAAATAAGCTGCATTGTCGAGTTCCCAGAAAGAAGCCTTTACTGCACCAATGCCACAAAAAAAACAGGGTTACAATATGCCAGATAACACCTTGACAGGCCTCACAGATTCTGGCACACTGTAATTTGGAGTGACGAGACCAGAATAGATATTGTGGTCACAAGTTGACCCTCCAGCGGTTACAGCAGAAAAAGGTTATGGTTCTGCAGTGGCCATTCACAGTCTCCTGACCATGGAGCCACTCTCGGGCGATCGATCTCAAACGTTTGGTTCATGCAAGACGACCAAAGACTTGCCTGGAGGCATTTTGCCAAGATGAATGGGCAGCAATACCACCTGCAAGAATTCGGGGGTCTCATAGACAAGTATTACAAAAGATTGCACGCTGTCATTGATGCTAAAGGGGGCAACACAGTATTAAGAACTAAGGGTATGCAAACTTTTAAACAGGGGTCTTTTTTTCATTGTTGCCATGTTCTGCTTTATGATTGTGCCATTCAGTTAAGACCTACAGTTGAATGTGAATCCCATAAGAAATAAAAGAAATGTGTTGTGCCTGCTCACTTGTTTTTTCTTAAAAAATGGTACATATAGCTGCGGAAAGAACTATGAGACCACTGCATCTTTTTCTGTCCTTTCCACAAAAAAAAAGGAAAGTTTTTAATCCTTCTATAAAGATTTTTTTTCCAGAGCTGTATATTGCCAATTCGCTGAGGGTATGCAAACTTTTGAGCACAACTGAATGACTATAATACTGACTGCAGCCATTGGCCACACTGTCCAACCCAGTGTGGTTAGACAGCCGGCCATGGCGTGTTGTCATAGCAACTCACAGAGTGGCGAGCTGAGTCATGTTGCTGAAGGTCATAGAGGCCACGGTGTTGATGCTGTTGTTGCTCAGATCCCTATGACAGAAAAAACACCACAGAACACAAAGTCACATCAGAGAGAAAACCATATTTGCCAATCAGCCAAACTGGACCGCCTAGCCTTCATACAAACACAGCTGGTAAGTCCAAAAGGAGAACTGCAGAAAATATGTGTCACACTGACAAATTCCAAACAGAGAAGAGAAAAAATGTCGATGATGGATGATGTGGACATAAAAACAAAAATGTTTATCATCGAGAAATGAATGAATAAATGAAAAAAACTATATGAAACCATAATCAGTTTAAAAAAATAAAAATAAAATATACCCTGGTTCAACTATCTCACTAAAATAAGAAAAGTGGCAACCAAGCAGACTGGAAAGCAGACCAGAATACCCACACCAGAGATAGCTGTTTGAGAGTGGAGAGCTCTTTAGGGACTGATGTCAGAAGGTTTCCTTCCAAGTACCTGAAATCAGGAGGGGCAAGTATTACATTCAGATTTATATAACACCCGCAGTCAAACATACACGTCTGTTTTGCAATTTAAAAAGGAGACACCAATGTTGATTGTGTGACGCTTGGGTCTTTCCTGCAATGTGATGGCAGAGTGTATTCACAAGTAACATTGTGTAATGCATGAATGAATAAGCAAGTGTGTTCCTGTTGAGGATCTATTTTTCAAGAGCAACCTGGCCAAAAATAGCAGCACATAAAAGTTACATGCAATAACAGGATAAAACACAGAACTCCAGCTCTTCGTAATAGATAGAGATGGTGTGGGAGGTACAGTGGGAGCTAGAAGTCGAATAATTTACAGACCGCTATGTTCGTGTTACCAACCGCTGTAGGTTTTATTACTGTTTTAAAGCCGACTAGATCCTGTAAATTCAAGATATTTTGGAGCTCATTCTGGGCGAAGGAAGCAGATTACTGGAGATTTTCTCCCGTTAAGTGCTAACCTGAGGCGGTGTCAATGAAATACAGTTCTGGGAGCACAGGTGATATTCATCATTGTCTGCTAGACAGTGTATCAACACAGGTAAAATGGAAACTGTGTAAGTAAGGTATTGTGAACTAAAACATTTCAGTGGCTTCCTCTCTGTAGAGATGTGAAGTGATGTGTGGCGTTTGCTTAACATTTTGACAAATGGCACAAATACCCAACATAAACCCTCCACACAGAATTATTCAAGAACATCCCCAGGGTGCAGAAATTCTCCAAACAATTCATGCAGGTCCAAATTATTTCAATTCAGTTTTTTCCATAAGTATACTGGGACCGTATGAGGAATGACAAACCAGGACAATAACATTACATCCTGTGTTGTTCTCATTAACAATATAGGGACTGTATGAGGAATGACAAACCAGGACAATAACATTATACCCTGTGTTTTTCTCATTATTTATATAGGGACAGTATGAGGAACGACAAACCAGGACAATAGCAATACATCCTGCGTTTTTCTCATTAATAATATAGGTAGAGTATGAGGAATGACAAACCAGGACAATAGCATTACATTCTGTGTTTTTCTCATTAGTTATATAGGGACAGTATGAGGAAAGACAAACCAGGACAATAACAATACATCCTCTGTTTTTCTCATTATTTATATAAGGACAGTATGAGGACAAACCAGGACAATAATATTACATCCTGGGTCTGTCTTACTGTTTAATAATGTCATCAATTGCGTACAGTATTGTGTTGTGATTGTTGACTCATTGTATATTAAACCATCCCTATCATTTTCCATCAGCCACATGATTGATTTTGTATGCGTCAATTTGTTTGCTTTGGCAATGTATTAGATAAATGTCCATGATGATTAAGCCCTTTGAATTACTGTGAAAAAAGAGACACTGGAAAATATAGGGAGAAAGAGACAGAAAAAGAAAAGAGGATAATGGGGTCTGTCTAAAAGAAGAGCAGACTTGCCAGAGAGCCTCCTAAAAGAGCTGTTAGTGCTCCGTCTTCACAATCTTTCCCTCCATCTCTCTCCTCTCTCTACCCTTTCGCTCTCATTCTTTTCGCTCGTCTCTCTCACTGTATTCCCCCTCCCTCTCCGTGCCTTCGTCTAGGTGTGATGGCAGACTGGTGTTAATGCAGCAGTTTGTCAGTGTCCTCGTGTTCTCTCTCCATGGACCACTGGGCTGTCTGCTGATGACCAACACTCCTGCCATTATGTCTCCCTGACCGGCCTTACCCAGGCCTCCTGGCATCCCGTTTAGCTGGCAAACAGTCACTCACTCTATCCCTGACCTGAAACCATTTAAATGTCATTGAAATGGTCTACGCCATGAAAATGTTTCAGCAGAGTTAACGATCAGTGTATGTGTGTGTGTGTGTGTGTGTGTGTGTGTGTGTGTGTGTGTGTGAGAGTGAGCGTGAGAGAAGCAGGGCTGTATGTATGTGTGTGTGAGAGACAGGATTGTGTGTGAGAGAGAGACAGGACTGTGTGTGTGTGTGTGTGTGTGCATGTTTGTGTAAAAGAGAGACAGGTCTGTGTGTTTGAGAGAGAAAGACATGTCCGTGTGTGTGTGTGTGTGTGTTTGTGTAAAAGAGAGAGAGACAGGTCTGTGTGTGTGCGTGTTGTGTGTGAGAGAGACAGGTGTGCGTGTGTTGGGGACTCACAGCTCAGTGGTGTCTTTGGGGATGCCCTTGGGCAGAGTCCGTAGCCCTCGGTTACTGCAGCGCACCACCGTGTCTGAACACATGCACGACTCAGGACAGCGAGACATCGGCAAACACACATTCTCCTCAATGCCTGGACACAGGGGGAGAGGGAGGGAGGAGAGAAAGAGGGAAGGGAGGGTGGGAGGGAGAGAGAGAGGTGAGACAGGGATAGAGAGGGAGAGAGGAGGGAGTTTGAATACAGTGGTAAGTCTCACTAGTATCACTCTGTTTCTTAGCACTAATTTAAGAGCTGTCCAGTTCATGTCAGTGGAGCAAAGAGGGAGGAAGGGTAACAAACTTCATGATAGACTTTTCACAACCTGGCAACATTACCAGAACTTTAATATGCCCATTTCAAAGTGGAACTCTATAAATTATGCCCAATGCTGAGGGGGGAATTTAATAATTGCAACACCACTTCCCAAATCTCTTGGCCAGCTGCATGGCTTGGCTAGGAGTTCTACCATTATTGTAGAAAACATTTTATCATAATAAAAGTTACAGAAAAACAGGAGTTAAAGATCAGTCATATAATATCTCTCCCTCCCGCCCTCTTCACTCTGCAGGCAGCTGTAATCTAAGGCTTGAGAGATGATATCTGCAAAGGCTTGAATTGCACCCAAGATGAAAAAAAAACACGGAATTAACCCATTAATGGAAGGTAATGAAGTCTGAGGCCAGCTCCAACAACAACACAAACACAGAGCTGTCTGAGCCTGGACTGGGCCGGGGATTCTGGCTGCTGAAGCCAGAAGGGGCCTTAGGGCTGGATGAATAGGCCTTTTGGCTGGATGAAGAGGCCTTTGGGCTGGATGAAGAGGCCTTTGGGCGGAATTAAGAGGCCTTAGAGCAGATAAAGCTACTATATAGGTGTGGTGTGTGTCAGTTTTGTCATTGTAGCTTCACAACTGTTAGGTGGAGGGACACAGGTGACACTAAACCTTCTTTCTGCCTCCTCCTACTCAGCAAGTATTGACAAGGGTTAAATGAAACATTACCTTCTATGTCCTCAGAAAGTCTGTGAAACCCCCTGTAGAAACTCGATAGCTACTGTTTGTGTAGATAAACCTAACTGAATTTACATTTTCAACGGAAAATCCTAACAGTTCTAGAAGAGCTACTTTCCCAAGACACTTTAGCAGCATAACATCAGGTTCACTGTGAGAGCGGAGCCCTGGGCTCAGCCAGACAGAAGCCAAACCCAGTTTCCTTTCTGGAGTAAAACTTCACGCCCACCGTTCAGTTGCTGGGGCCTCCGTATCTCTCGCCCCAGTCCCGGCGGTGTGCCATTGGGGGAAATGACCGCGTCCCAATAAAACCCACACTGATGTGAGATAATGCGGTCGCCCACATTTAATGTACCATTTGTCCTCAAAGTCCCTATCCGCTAAAGCTGGCCCCTGCTTAGGCAGACACTGGACTTAATGACTATGTGGGTGGACAGTGTGTGGCAGTGTGTTTGCGTATGTGTGCGTGTGCTTGGGAGGGAGGAAGGGACTGTGTGTAGAGACATGCTGTGTCCAGCAGGAGGTCAGAACCTCCAAGATGAGCGGTCTGTGTGGATATAACCCTCATCCTGATGCTTTGTACTAAGAAAGAGGTGGAAGCAGCAGATTATGTGGTGCGTTTTATACAGCCAGTGTGATTTCATGGGTGTACATGAACGGCATACAGATAGATGGAGGTTGAGAAATGTTAACCGTAGCTGAGAGCTCTAGAGTGTAGGATCCTCTTCAAGTCAGACCAAGAACCTACAGAAAGCCTGTCGTCATATGGTCCTTCAGACACAGTCTGGGGACAGGAAACGGCTGCTGTTCAATAACAATGATGGACGTTAGATGGATGTTAGACGGATGTTAGATGAAAGCTGCATGGAATATACCGTGCGGCCTTATGTTGAAGGTGTGTGTGCAGTGTGCAGGGTGTGTTTTTAACATACCATCGCAGGTGAAGTCAGGGCTGGCCACATCTTGGATGGGGATCTCCTTGAGGAAGGCAGGTTTCTGGCAGCGCGGGTTTCCACTCACAACCCTGGTCTTCTTCAGCCACAGGCCCAGCCAGGCCAGGTGACAGTCACACACATAGGGGTTGGACAGCAGGTTACTGAAAGAGAAAGAGGGAAGAGAGAGGGATAAGAAATGAGAGAAAAACAGACGGAAGAGAAAAAGATACAGGGAACGTGTCATCGTCAGACTTCCTTGGGTTTGGGGTTGCATCTCTGATACGACAGTTCACATGCAGTATTTGACAACAGGCTGACAAAGAAAGGACATCGATAAGAGCTTTGAACCCCAAAAGAAAAGATTAGCAGGTATAACAAAGAAGATCACCATAAACACAGCAATCTACCCTAGTCTGCACTTGATCTGGGAAGGGACAGGGATAAACAATGCATAGCACGGAGCTGCCATTAGTGGTGTTTAACCTTTTACCTCTGACTGAGTCTCACTTAAGCACCTGTAGACAGTGTACAGCAGAATGTGCCCATGGGAATGACTCATTCAGAACCATTTGGGAAAAAGAGAGCAGCTGTTGACTGGATGTATACTGCAGTAATAGGGGCTGTGTGTGGAGTGACTAGAGCCCAGACGCAGATCACAGGCAGACGCTGGGAACCAAAGGGTTTACTCCTTTGAAAATGGAGGAGCAGAGGCCAGTTCTTTGCTATCACAGCCAACAGCATGGATTCATTATAGCAGGCCGACCTTAAAATATACAGACACTCCTCTCCGAACCTGGCCTTACAGCAGAGGTTAAACACCAGACACAAAGTCTTTCTTCATTTCAACTTGTTGGATTTTCATTATTATTGCCTGTGTGTGTCTGTAAACAAAGTATTGTCATGTTTATGCGCTTAAAGAAAGGAACATGGGGGAAAATAAGGTTTTTGACCTTTTAAGCAGACATTACCAGAAAACCCAGAGTATAAAGTAAAAAAAATATTTTATGAGATTCAATATAGTCCCATGAAGAAGTATATTACACTTACGCAATAATTCATTCATATAAAATGCAACTGAACTTCAAAATTCAATAGCTGGTGTTACTCCTTTGGCTGAAAGAACTTACCGGTAACTGTCTATTTCAGACTCATATTGCCTGGGAGGGATATTTGCTAACTTTTCCTCATTACTGTTTCAACTATGTGTTTTTTATGGGCTGTCTTAGACTTCCAGTTTTCCCTAAGCAAGTTCAGCCACTTCATAGATCTCCAGTCCTTATTTTTTAGCTTTTCCGTTGTAGATTTGCTCAAGTGTTTTGGATCACTGTTCTCTTTCAAGAGTCATATTTGCGTAAATTGCAGCTTTTTGAAAGATGGCCTCACATTATATTCAAGCATTGTCTGTTACAATGTGTGATTCATGATTGACTTACGATTTACTTTAATCAGTCCCAGAAGTTTATGTTTCAATACTCATTTGAAGTTGTTTGAAGTTCTTTTAATTGCTTTGAATTACATTCTGCTTCCTTCGGGGTTTGACAAATTCAAATTCAATTTGAATAATATAATTAATAAGAAATTCAGAATTGACCCCAACCTTGATAATCACATCATACCCCCCCACAGAGTAACCAGTCCTGTTGCCTTTATTACACAGATCCCACCCGCTGGAAACACCTGCTGTTCCCAGTTCTAACTTCGGCCTGAGAGGAGAAATGAATGTGCAGAGAGATTGAAGGAGAGGCATATGAAAGAGAGAATGAAACAGAGAGATGGCAGAAAGAGAGAGGGAGAAGAAGAAATAGAGAGATGAGAGAGATAGAACAGGAAACTGTTCTGGAACAGCCTGACTGGTTCTTGGTTGTACTTCTACACTGGGATCACAGCTGGGCCCAGTGCTGCGTTCCGTGGCCTGCTCTATGCCGCGCTGGTTCACAACCCAGACGGTATTTTTAGGCGGGCCACGCTGGAGCGGATCCGGCTGTGTCAGCCGCAGTGTAATTAGAGAACTGGCAGACCACAGCTCCGCTTTTAGTGAGAGTTAAGGAGCACGGGAGGAGACAAAAGGAGCAAAAAAGAGAGTGAGATGACGAAGGTGCTGGAGGACAGGATATGAAAGGAGGAGGATGAGGTGGAGGGAGGGAGAAGAACGTGACTTCGTGTACAGGTTCCATGTGAGATGTCCATAATGCACTTTCAGATAAACCTCGAATGTTTAATTCATCTAAAAAAATATATCATTTATTTATATGTCCTCTTGGTCATGGTCAGTAGTACGGAGAATAAGACTGACTCACGCTGTATTTTCAATAACAGCTTCATGTCTGTTCTTATTTCCTCAACACTGATCACGCCTGACAACTTAATCTCAGACAAAACATTGCTTCATTGCTATCTACAAAATGTTTCTTAATTTCAAACTATGTTCCACTGCACTGCCAGTCAATATTTATACAGCAGCCATTTCCAGAATTCAGAGGACAATTCTCATGCCGTTGCTGGTTTTGGAAAGATAAAACTGTATTTTGTTCATGCTCAAGGGAGAGGGCGCAAATAGCAAAATATGTGTAGCTAGATAACAAGTGTTGAGAGACTCAAACAAAACAAGCTTGTAATTACCAACACCATCTGTAAGCAATATTGTGAAACTGTAGAAAAAGCTGTGATTGTAGATAACACACTGTAGTAAGATGTTTGTCTGTCCAAACTGAGCTGTGACAGGAGGGAAGCGTGTGATTACCCAGACAGAAGGCCGGTGGGCGGAGAGCGGAGCAGAATGAGGAGGTGGAGCAGAATGAGGAGGTGGAGCAGAATGAGGAGGTGGAGCAGAATGAGGAGGTGGGGCAGGAGGAGGAGGAGGGATGATGAGGTAGAGAGGGAGGAGGTAGGTGAGACCTCCACAGAGAGGGACTGAACAAACACAAGATCGGGTGGTGGATAGTAAGGGAATAGGAAAAGAGGGACGGCGGGAGAAAGAGACAGAGAGCAGAGAGTAGGTCGACTTACATGGTGGAGAGCAGAGAGTAGGTAGACTTACATGGTGGAGAGCA
>JACXGJ010014373.1:0-14940 GCA_016801105.1 Esox niger
TCTGTAATCTCGGTTAAGACATAACTGAAGGGTTGTCTCTGTAATCTCGGTTAAGACATAACTGAAGGGTTGTCTCTGTAATCTCGGTTAAGACATAACTGAAGGGTTGTCTCTGTAATCTCGGTTAAGACATAACTGAAGGGTTGTCTCTGTAATCTCGGTTAAGACATAACTGAAGGGTTGTCTCTGTAATCTCGGTAAAGACATAACTGAAGGGTTGTCTCTGTAATCTCGGTAAAGACATAACTGAAGGGTTGTCTCTGTAATCTCGGTTAAGACATAACAGAGCATTTGATCAAGTATAATTCAGTTTTGAGTCCATATGTGGTATTATAAGAGAAAGGAACTGGTACTTCTCTGTTTGCATGTTATGGGCTAGTCCATGTGCCCTTCTAGGGATGCCCACACCTGCTAACTCCACAGCCGTATGAGTTGCCCACTAACTCCGCATCCCGTTGTATCCCGACGCTTTGCAGTTGTGTGTTTGAACCCCTTTGTGGGAGTACACATGGTATTGTCTGTGTAATGTGCAGGTTAGTGGATGTGTGTGCTGGTGCCCGTGCACGTCTGTTTGTGTGTTGGGTCCCGTGTAAGTGCGGCCCTTGCAGGGTTTCTCTAATGGACTGTAATGGCTGAAGCTCTCTCACCCGGGGATCTTAACACTCCTCTCCAGACAGCACTCTGTCCATCCAGCCCATTACACCATTACACCCTGTCCCACCCTCCTCCTAATCCACTTTACCTCTCTGTGGGGCGGGGCGAGGGTTGGGGGATGGCAGGGGTCAACGCCTGAACCCCCTCGTCCACTGCCTCTGTGGGATCCTCTTTCAAAGCTCTCACACCATTAAAAACCACTAAACATCAGAGACAGTTAACTATTAAACCACTAAACGGATGAGTACAAAGACTGTTCAAAAAAAGAAAAAACGGCACAATTAGTGTTTGATGCGTTTTTGTTTTGTTGTGTTGGGTAAGTGTCATTTTTGACACTAGGCTTGTTTTTGTGCATTTCTCCATGAAATCCGATATACATCAGTATCATTACTTCAGCCTGTCGAGGCCCGAGGACATATAGCTTCATTTTCTTCTTAAAATACGTTTTGTTTTTGATGATCCTGTATAGAATGAGGAGCTGACTGTGTGTTTGGTTTCTGAGCAGCAGCCCGAGTACGTACGTGCTGGAAGACGAAGAGCACTCCTTCATGGAGGAGGTGGACTACAGCGCGGAGAGCGGCGACGAGCTGGACCACGAGCCCGAAGTCGCCGACGCACACGACAACCACCTCTCCGACTCTGAGTCCAACAGCCAAAGAGACGCGCTTACCTAGCTCACAAGCCACAACCGCTACCAAAAACCCCACCCTAGCCAAAACCTGATCACCGCCACTTTCCACACTCTTAACCCTGATCCGCAGGCTAGTGGTGTCTGTTTCTGACCTCACTTTGGCAAACTCAGGGCTATGAGCCCCCTGTATTACCTCTGGTCTTGCTGTGGCATGAATATCACATCTGTGCTTTATCCGCCTTGCATATCTCACGCTGATTTAAGATGGAATATTTAAAAGTGGTATTTAATGAACATTAGATCAATTACAGGGGTTTTGGTGTTTTGTCCTAAATTTGTTGTGGAAATGATAGTGTTGCACAGAAGATCTATGACTTAATGGTCACACAGGTGGAATCGACCCCGTGGTCATATTTGCATAAAGACAACAGTATTACTCAATGACCAAACTATAACAGTAACGCACAATTAGCATACAATAAAGGTAGCAAGCAATGTAGAACCATTTGCACATGTAACACTTCAATGTGAGTACAATATGCATGAACGCAGAGGTACAAGAGAACAAAGATCACATTTAGGACCCTCTGCACAGTACCGTAAAAGGTCAAAAGCTCAGCCCAAAGCTGACGCGTACTTTCTGGAACTATTCTGCAGTATTCAGATGTACATGTATTTCTCCAGTCTTTCTGTAAGCTTAGTTGGTTTTCCGCACAGAGTAATGGTACTCAGTTTTAAAAGAAAAAAATGCTTTTTGGGGAGAAGTTTAGAGATGTGTTTTTGTTTACATATTGTTTTAGTAGATTTTATGGTTTCTAGATTTTGGTTGTTTGTACAGACAGTGCATGGATATTTATTGTTATTTTCCTAATTTATTTTTGTTTTATTTGAGAGACTGTGTGTGCATGTCTGCGTGTGTGTGCATGTGTGTGTGTGCGTGTCTGTGCGTGTGTAACAGAAATGTTTGTGTGAGTGAAAAAAACTCCAAACTGGTGAACCCTTTTAATGAAATGCTAACACGACTAAGTTAAAGCTTGCTATGAAATCATGGGAAATAAATGTGAATGTAAAAATGTCTGAAAGCAGTTGTTTGTGTATTTGCCTCATTCTTTGTTTTGAAGGATACATTTTGTTTATGTAATACGAATGTTGGGGGTTCATTAAGAATCTAGTGTTAGGTGTTTGTTGATTCTGTGTGAGTGCCCCCACCAATATTACCCCTCAGGCTATATGCCAATTTCAGGTCATACAAAGCCTTGTGGACAAGGTCAAAGTTCACTAGCGGAAACCTGGACACAGGGTCTCCATGGTACCATGACAGTGGACAGAGCGCCATCAGAATGAGGAGGCAAAGATTAAAGACCCAGCATATTATTTGATGTGCACTGTGTGCATGCGAATAAATCAGCCATAAAGCCAGCCACCTGCCTGGAGGACATTCACTCATTTTCTCTGTCATCTCACTGTGCTGCTGATGGGCAGAATGACAGCAGAGAGGAGGGAAGCTGCAGGGCACTGAGAGAGCCTTGTTGGGGTAGGGGTACAGGGGAAGAATGTTAATCGACATGCTGAACGTCAAACAAACCTCTTTCCTTTTTCAGCCCCGTGCCTCACTTCCTGTCCCTGCCTACCCTCTTCTATGTCAATCAAGCACTCGGAAGTGCTGTGAACAAAAGAGTAAAGGACGTCCTCCGCCCCCAAACCGATTACCGTTCCGGCGTTTCTGTCTGTGGGTCGGAAAGGAGGGGGCATTCAGCTGCTCCCGAAGATCGCCATGTTCATCATAGACCCCTAAACCCCTAATTAGACGCCACCACCAGCCCACAAACACACACACACAAAAACAGACGCAACACACACACAAATGACTTAAATGCAATGCACAGCTTTCCGTCTCATTCTGTTTCTGATAAGTCTAAGCTGAGGCCCTTTCTTGACATCGGAAATTACCCCTGTGTCCCTATCTAATTTGGCTTCATCTAAAAATACTGAGTTCCTCAGACCTTCCAGTTTACTGGGAGATTCATCATAAGGTATTTTTTTTTAAATACATGCACAGGTTCTCTCTTTTTCTCTTCCAGACATACATGGCCATAATTGGTTATGTGGAAAGCGACGCTGACTTCCACCTCATGTTGCCACGGTAACTGTAGACTTATGTAGACGCAGCACCTCCCATCCAACTCCATGTCATTCATTCAGCTGCCTTACAAATGTTTCTCTTTTCTCCCTGTCTACATTCTGTCCCCTTCTCCAATGAGACGCCCGCTTGCATGCATATGCAAATGAAGCAAATTAGTTTAGACCCAATTAAAATTTGATGTGAAAGGAGCCATATCTTGGTAATGTGAGAAAGGGGCAGTGTCATGACCTACAACTAAAATGCCCAAACCGTTACAGCTAGGACGTTATGTCCTCCAGTAAACTATTGTAGGACATTAAAATGTACTCTGCTTTTCCCTGCCTTATATACAGTAGAATCCAAATCTTGTGATGTGAAAACCATAAGAGCTGGCCTGGGGTTTTTCTCTTTTCCAGTCAGTGTATATCTTCCATCTCACTTTAAGACTTTAAGTCATTTAGCAGATGTTTTTATCCATAAAAACTTACACTTGTGAGTGCTTACATTTCCATACTGGCCCTTGTGTGAATCAGACCCCAATCCCTAATATTATAAGTGCTGTGCTTTTAGCAACTGAACTAGACAGGATCTTCAAAGATCTCTTTTCTCTGTTCGGTGGATTTCTATATTGGTGGGTCAAAAATAATGACGCACACTGACACACTATACGATCTGCTGAAAACACTCATAAGACACCCTCTTACCAAGGTTTTTTTTGTTCACTAGTGTTTTGGGTTTTAGAGCTCAAACTCACAAGAAGATGTGGAGATTTGAAACTGTGTGTATGTCCAGAGACAGGGAGAGGGTCAGTTATAATTGATTAAAAAAATCAATTATAAATGAATTTATAATTGATTAAAAAAGAATGTGCCTTCAATCTTCACACAGTACCCTATAATGACAAAGTAAAAACACATATTTAGATGTGTTTGCCAATACATTAAGTATCTTATAAATATTCATAATCTCTATTCAGTACTTTGTAAATGCAACTTTGCTTTCAGCATCTATGATGGTATGAGGGTGTAGGCAGCATTAATGTTGAACAATATATACAGGTTTTGGAGCAACATCTGCTGCCAACCAAATTACGTGTTTAGCAGGGAAGGATTTGCTTGTTTCAGCAGCACAATGCCAAGCCACATTCTGCCCGTGTCATACAGCATGACCCCGTAGTAAAAGTGTCTGGGTACTAAACTGGCCTGCCTGCAGTCCAGACCTGTCGCCCACTTAAAACTTTTGGCGCATTATGAAATGCAAAATACGACATAGGGAGACCCTGAACTGTTGACCAGCTGCTATCCTACATAAGAATGAGTATATATTTCACTTTAAAAACTGCCTCAATTTATCTCTTTTCCCAAAAGCTTACAGAGCATTGTTAAAAGAAGAGGGGATGTAACACAGTAGTAAACATGCCCCTGTCCCAACTTTTTTAAACTCATTCCTGGCATCAAATTCATAATGGGCATGTATTTTTCCAAAAACAATAGCATTTCTCAGTTTCAACATTTGATATGTTGTCTTTGTACAATTTTCAATTAAATACAGGATAATGTGATTTGCACTTAATTGCATTCTGTTTTTATTTGCATTTTCCGCAGCGTCCCAACTTTTATGGAAATTGGGTTTTAGAGGTGATTACTTAATTTGGTATCTTCAAAAGAACAAAATGTAGAGAAAGTGAAGGAGTCTCAATACTTCTCGAAGGCACTCGGTGATTGAGAAAGTGAGTGATGGGCAGCATCTGATGACAGACCAGCTACTCCTGTATCAGCAGGTCCTGGCAAGGTCAACGGGGACGCTTAGGGAGTCAGATGCATTAGCCTTCAGGTGAAAGTAGGGGACAAGCAGGCGCCAAGATAAAAATACTGGAGCACACAATCATGAGCATAGTAAACCAGTGTTTAAGTGGGACTGACAAAGACTCAGAGGGTAGCAAAGAGCATCTATCCATCTCACTCTATCTCTATTTCTATCGCTCTCTCACTCAGTCCCAACTACTCTATCACCAACCCTGACATAGGCAGGTCTTTAACCGGCCGGAGAATGACAGGTGAGGGAGGAAGAGCGGATCTGCCCAACAAGAGGCTAGTGACAGACATGTTTAGTATGGAATTATAGGTCTACAGAGATGTCAATCAAGCAGCTCTTCACGTCAGTCAAAACAATTAGAGCCTAAGTTTGAGCTTAACATTCTTGTCTGAATGGTCCCGCTAGGAGGCCCTGTTCGATGTTAATGGCTCAGGAATTATGGCCCATACACACAGTTTATGGAAACTTCATTCATGATTTAGCTAGTCGCCGCAAATGAGATTACTTGTTTTTTGGTTTTTATGTCACCTGTAGAAGCGGATCCCGATGGAGGTGTTGGTTTTGATGAACTCCTTGAGCCTCTAGATGTTGAGTTGTGACAGGAAGCACCAGAGGGATCTTGCATCGCTAATCTCCTACAAGCCTCTGCTCTCCCTGAGGGTGTTCAAGTGTGGTCTCTTTCTTACTCCGTTGGACATCACAGTGTGTGAACTGAGAGCCGTTTCACTTCCATGCCCATGTTTCTTTGATCCACTGTTATTTTGGGAAGTTAGCCAGCATCAGAAATGTTGTGCTTCATGCAGAGTGTACCCAATGTTTTTAATTTCTGTAGTTTCCAGACCTCCTTAGTCCTTCGCACACAATCACGATGGTCCCATAATGTCCCATAAATAGGGAGAGCAACTCAGGACTAGTTTGTTGTCAGGTTTACTGAGAGATGCTGATAGAGGCACCAGGCTTTGTGTGCCAGCTATGTTCAGGCCCATTTATGACACATCATTATGTCTCTAGAAACATTGACTGTCTCATGAACCAACTCCACACACACACACACAAACAGAAACAGCTACTATGAAGTGTAGAGGCTCCTGGATATTTCAATTATTAAGCAGTATAATCCCCTTAAGAAAGAGCGTTATTGATTGTTTATCATGATAAATAATTGAACTGTGTAATTGCTTTGGGAGGGAGAAAGGAGGAAGGAAGGCACAGGGGTGCTAGTGGTGTGTGTGTTTGTGTAGTGGTGCTGTCGGGAGAGCCATGCTAGACAGTGGGACTTGGGGATGGCAACGTTACATTAACATAAGCAGGTTTCTGTTGGAAGGCCTCTTACAGAGCCAAATATGTTGAGTGCCTGTTTAGGACCATTCTGAATGAACCTAATTGATTGATTTTCATGTCCGACCCTAAGTCAACACTAAAACGGTGGTTGTCCTTTCATCCCATTTCTGAGATCCTCTGGTACCTGACTGTGGATAAGGGTTAAGTGTGTGGGTTTTAATGAAGCCTCTCTCTCCCAGCTAGGGAAGCAGTGGTTAGGCGGTTGTCCAGACTGAAGCCTTGTTTAACTTAGCATCAGTCTCCTTTCTGCTTTTCCAGAGCAGTCCAGGTGACCACATGATCATATTGGTCTTGGAAGTCAACAAGAAATCAAGAGGGTTCCAGAGAGTTAGAGAGGTTGTAATCTGAGGGACATTGTATGACGAATCAAAACACATAGACAATGTAACATGAATGAAAACTGACGATTTTGGCCACATTGCAAAGCAAGGCGGAGTCATTTCGGTATTCAGTTCATTCAAGCCTCGTAGAAAGCAATAGGCAATTATCCATTCAGGATGTGACTTTAAATTGAATTAATAGAGAACAATTGATCCCAACCCTGTCATCAACTGGTAAATGTAGCTGCGTTGCACATTATGTAAAGCCTAGTTTATGCGTTCGTTCATGCTCTGATCAACATTGATACTGACATCTGTAGCTGAACTGTAAGGCTTTGTGCAAAAAAAATGGTGCTAAAAACTGTTGAATTCTGAGGGGAGGAGTCCACTGACAGCTGTAGCGCCACTTTGCTTAAAAAAATACTGAAATTATCTTTTAGTTCCTTTCTTGCTGCGAAATGGATTAGCTGGGCTGTGATTCACAATTTTTCTCACCCAGAGTACACACACACAAACACACACACACACACACACACACACATTTAAGATTTCTGTGTCATTCTGAGGTAAAAATACATTATGTCCTAAAATAAAAAACTAACCTTTTGGAGTTTTGACTTTACCTATATTCATCTACTTTACTTTTAAACATTTACTTTTACTTCATGTACAGACATGGACTAATGTTGAATACTGACTGGAGCTCTGAGATCATGTTCCATCAGTACACAATTATCAAGCACTCATACACTGATGCGACCACAAACACACACTACATATAACACGTTTAACGTTAAACCACCTTTCACTTCCATTGAGTGCTTTAAATGGATGGCGGTCAACTCAAGCTGTGAAGCAAATCAACAATTCCACAGAGAATGAAACCTCCTGACCAAAATCGCAGTTATTCCTCAACCACAACTCCCCTGTTCAAGAACCACAACAACCGCACTCTGCTAGCTCCTCCTAGTTAGCGTGTGCATGCGCGTGCGGTCATTTGCGTGCGCATGCATGCATGAATGCCTTATTGTCAGTCTTTCTGTGTGCACTTTACACTGTGTGTGTGTGTGTGTGTGTGTCAGTGGGTCAGTGTGTGCATTTTTTTGTTTGTGCACGCGCTAGATTGCATTATTGATTGTCCTGGATATGTTTTTTCGTAAAGCATTTAGCGATCCTGCAATTAGTTACTTAGTTAGTTTAATGTACAATGTTAGGACAATGTCAAAACAGCTTTATCGACCGGGTCATTGATCAGCTGACTCGCTATGTTCCTGGCACAGGGCTGTGATAACCAATGTGCATGAATCTACATCAAAGGGCCGTGTCTGTCTTTTTCTCTTTGTCTCTATCTCCGCCTCTCTCTCTCTACATCTCTCTCTCTCACTCTCCCCCTCTTTCTCGCTCTGTATCTCTGTGTGTCTCTCTCTCTCTCGCCCCCTCTCTCTGTATCTACCTCTTTGTCTCTTTAGTCTTGTTAATTTTCACTGCATATCCAGTGATGGTCAATATTGTCATCCTCTGATATTTTTTGCGACAAGGTTTCATGTCACCCCCAATTGCATGTTAAGCGACAAGTAAAGCACATGGATGGACAAAGAATTTAAGATTGAGATATTTTTGGACTTGACTGACCTCCAAAACAGCATTGACATTCACTTCGTCAACAAGGCAGTCATTTCTTTACACATCTGAAGTGTTTTTAGCCAGAATAACATTCCACGTCCAAATGCCAACTTTAATATAAAGTATTAATACTAGTAGACATTTGTACTTTAACAAAACACAAACAAATATATATATATATATATATATATATATATATATATATATACTGGAAATATTGTGTTTAGGGGCCCTTGAATTCAAACCACTGAATTGATGTTGGCTGCTTCATTGTGAGGGCAGGTTCATATTCTGCTCATAAATAGTGCAGTGCAGTGTGGCCGACACTGTCAGGGTTTGGGAGGGCTAGTAATCCTTGGGGTAGGTTGAGCCTGTGAGCTCAATTGAGATAGATGGCCGGAAAGTAGGGATGCCTGTGCCGTAAGGTTTTTGGTTTTCATGAAACAAATGAAAATACAAATAGAACTGAAAGGAACAAACAAATACCCCCCCCCCCAGTTTCCTATGTACAATGATGAGCCGAAACACAGGTGAAGCAAATAACTGTTGATCATTTCCTAAGGGCACATGTCAAGGTCTGGGTTGCTTAGATGTTATGGGAACAATCAGTTCTCATAGTTAACGTGGCCATGCCATCACACTGCCTCCACCATGGTTTACAGAGTCCAATTATTTCCTGACCTAACTGTACACGTGGCTAGTTTCTCAATCCATTCGGCCTCAATGGCATTTACTGATGGTGGGTTAATGTGTTGAAATACATAACAATACATTTGTTTTGAGGTGGGGAACTTGTTGAGGCGTGGAAAGCCTAGTAATTTCCAAGGTAGAAGAACATGCAGTTGAGAAATACATTTTTTTGGAAGACTTTCTGTGGTGACATAGGTATTAAATAACATATAGAACCCCTGGTCCTCGGTCTCAGCATTCAGCAGCGGTTGTTTTTCCGTTCTGTACGCTTCTCCAGTTCTTGGATAGCAATTTGCTGGTCCTGCCAAGCAGATGCGGTGGTGATGGTCTCTAGTTAAGGCTTTAGCCCAGGGATAGCCTTTTGAAATTCCTCCATCAGGCCCGCTTGCGATTTATTAAGAGTTGTGGATTCAAAAGCCTTTGATGGTTCCTCCATTAGGGAGGCATCGCGTTTGTGACGACAATGGCCTCAGACGATGCCTTCTAATTCCTAGTTGGCTTATACCTGGACATCACCAGACAGTAAAGGTATTTGCATTGGTGAAACATTTTTTATTTACGCTTTTGGGTATGGATTCCAAGAGCCATGCTATGGTGCAAACCCAGCATGCCATGTTACCTGAAGTCCAATACTAAATATTTGAACTAAACACTTTTTAATGGCAGCTTTCCACAGCAATCAGAGCAGGGGCTATACCAACTATTCAGGGGATATATCAACATCAGAGGATCCGTGGAGGTTAATATCTGCTCATAATAGCCTCCTTTGGCTTTTAAAGCAGACCTTAAGAGACATTAGTCAGCTGGCCTACCCTTCAATATAAACACAATATACTGCACATCTATATGTTGCTTATTTTGTATTATTTTGTATTTTGTTATTTATATTATCAATATACTATACGTATTGTTTTTATTTTTCATTTCAGGCACTTTGAGAGTATTCTTGTATAATTATTATTATATTCATATTATTTGTCATTAATTGATGGATGATCATTTAACTTGTGAATATAGATATGGCTATGACTTTTCCATTTCAAGAACACCAAAAACAGTACCTTAAAAATCCAGTCAGAAAATCTCAGAAAGTTAGAATAACTAAATTGTCCCCTTTTCACATCTCTAGTCCCCATCTGCACAGAAAGGTATTTTCAGGTCTCTGTTGGAGTATTCTTACCATTCTCTATTCACAATGTAGCATGAAGAGCAGTCTGCAATACATACATGGACATACATATGCACTTCGCCATTGGAAGTGATGTCATGTTCCAGGTGCAGCTTTGTGGGGATTAGGACGTAAATACCATAGAGGTTGTCATGACGTAAATCATTGTAGAGGTTGTCATTACGTTAATACCAACAATTAGAGAGATCATTATCCGTTTCGTTCTTGACTCGGATCTCCGTGGCAATTGTTTAATTATGTGTAGGCCTGTTTTTCATAACGACATTTCCTCCGGGCATTTGCAACCTATAGTCTTGTTTTACCCATTGTTATCCTCCCAAAAAATGTATGCTTAGGGTACTACTAGACTACATAAGTACCTGGCGAACTAATCACACTTGTTCCATGAATGATATAAAAATATTGAGGAATACTTTTAAATAGGCATGACTTTTCACTTTAACCAACAGGTGGCATCCACACTAAATGAGCTTTTTGTTGTAGTGTTTTCAAGTGCTTCTCCCAACGCGAGAACACACATAGAATGCCAACTGCCTGTTCTCTGGACTGAGAGGCATCAAACAAACGTTTCCATGGTGATGCTGTGGACATTCATTAAGCCATCTCTCTTCAGCTCTAGTCAAACTGCCTTCATTGGTATTGGAGGCACTATGGGATGTCTTAGAGGCACTACACTACTAGGACACCAAAACTCACACACCCACACACACACACACACCCACACACATACGTCCACAGTACATACACGCACACACTACACTCAACATCTCAGTGGAGGAAGTGAGGCACAAAGGAAGTGTTCAGAGGTGCTCAGAGGAGTTTTTTGGGGGGATGGGAGGCCCTCAACTTCTCCCAGCTCTTTTTCTGACCTCTCTCCACTCTCTTACATCCATGTTCCTTCATTATCCAAGTTGGCTAGGTCTAGAATGCTAGTTCTAGATGCATTTAGGACTAATGTTTGTTGATAGGCCATTAAGATATAGCAGTGTGAGGTTTGTCTGTGCTGACTGTTTACTTATTTGAATGATGTCCTGCAGACAGACAGCTTTTTTCCTCTGGCTCTGTGCCATAGATTTGTGTTTATGGCTTCTCTCTACCTCCCTACTCTATGCACTGATTAAACGTCTTCTTTATAGGGGCAGAGTGCTGAGGCTAAAGATTCTGTTTTACACACCAAGGAGAATTCTGCTTTCCCTCATCCTTATCCTTTCACACAGCGAAAACACATGAGGGATTAAGATCTCTCGAAACTTCATTCACACATGGTCTAATCACATTAGTGATTGCTATAATTGCGTTAGCTGGATATGAGAGGGCACAACCTAATCACTGGTCACACACTAATAAAGTAAAGCTGAAGCCTTCTTTAGCTAATTATAAGGCTGTACTTCAGAGATTATGTGTAAACCTGTATCCCAAAAAATAATTGTGTTTAAAGCTGGGTTCATATTAGGATAGATATACATAAAAAACAGATTTGCATATTGCTGGGTGGATATGTCCCTGTCTGAGTGATCTGGACCAGGTTCTCATCAAAATCTGTCCGTAATTTGTTTTTTTTTTGTTCCCTCAATCCTGACAAGTCTCCTAGATGCTGAAAAACATCCCCACAGCATTATGCTGCTACCACCATGCTTCACTGCAGGGATTGTATTGGCCAGGTGATGGGTTCTTGGCATTTAGGCCCAAGGGTTTAATGTTGGTTTTATCAGAGTACATCATTTTGTTTCTCAAGCAATTTGCCAAATGGCAACTAAAGGTCTGTGTATCCTTTAGGTGCCATTTGGCCAACTGCAAGTGGGTTGTCATGTGCCTTTTTCTGTCTGGCCACTTTATCACTTTATCATGCAGGCCAGTGCTGCAGAGAGAGTTGAGCTTTTAGAAGGCTCACTCATCTCCATTCAGGAACTCTGCAGCTCTGTCAGCTCCCTGACCAAGGTTCTTCTCCCCCAGTTTCACAGTTTGGTAGGAAGGACAGATCTAGAAAGATTCTTGGTGTTTCCCAACATCCTCCATTTAATTGTAATGGAAGCCACAGTGAACTTTAGGAACTTACATTTTTCAGAAATATTTTGGTACCCTCTCCTCTATCTATGCCTTGATACAATCCTGTCTCAGAGATCTATGAACAATTTCATCAACCTAATTGCTTGTTTTTGCTCCAACATGCACTACCAACTGTGGGACCTAATATGGGCAGGTGTGTGCTTTTCCAAATCATGTCCAATCCACTGAATTTAAAGTGAAAAGGTTTATCATTGGAAACAAGATTCACAGTGTAATAAAATGACACTCGAAATATAGGTGTGAAAAATGTTTCATTTTCTAATAATTATGCAAAACATTCCAAAAGCATCCTTTTACTTTGTCATTAATGGGGTATTGTGTTTAGAGTGATGAGTAAAAAAAGTAATCCTTTAAATTTAATCCATTATAAAATACAACTGTAAAGTTACAGAATTTCAAACGAAGTGAAGGGGTCTGAAAAGTCACTGGATTCACTGTACATATACACATTTACCCCATATGTTGTGTTTTGTTGCAGAAGGAATAGAAAACATTAAAAAGAGAACTTTTATAATGGTCCCAGCCTGCTGGGACTATTCCGTTCCATGTTTTCTGTGTCTTTGACTTGTCATGTCCTTGTTTGGTCTTTCCTGTTCTCGTTTCAGTTAATCGGTCTATTCCTTTCACCTGTGTTTTGTGCCCACCTGTTTCTGTTCTCCTTGTTAGTCAGTGCATTTAGTTCAGCCATTTTCTCCCTGTCCTGGTCGGTCATTGTGCGTGTGGGTGGGTGGGGTGGGTGTGTGCGTGCGTGCGTGCGTGCGTGCGTGCGTGCGTGCGTGGGTGGGTGGGTGCGTGCGTGCGCGGGTGCGCGGGTGCGTGCGTGCGTGTGTGGGTGCGTGCGTGTGTGGGTGCGTGCGTGTGTGGGTGCGTGCGTGCGTGCGTGGGTGCGTGCGTGCGGTACTCCTTGCACCCCTGCGCTTGCCTCCGTCTCCCTCTATGGACCCTTACAACATTTGCATTGAATTGAGAAAATGCGTCTAAGTACATTATAAAACACGTGAAAATACACCAAACCAAATGAAATGACATCTGAACCTTTTTCTGGATACTGTAACTGCACTACAAATGTTCCGCTGTGCCATAAACCCGTGTTTGAATAACGCTGTTTACAACCACAACAAATACATGCAAAGTTGATTAATGGAAGTGAACACTTCTTCAGTGCAGATACATTATCCAGAATTAGATCATGATGCAATTTAAGTTGGAGTGTTTTAGAGCATTTTAAATCATGATTAGGCCGAAATACCCATATTGCTTTGCAATCATTGACAAGTGACCAACTCGGCAAAATGTGACAAACGGTGTTCTCTAACTAAACAACAAGCTGATTGGGGGATGAATTACAAGCACATATATAGTGAAAATAATTGCACATGTAACTGAAACAGTAATATCTGTAGTAACAACATTATATTTGCATAGATTTTACTATGTGCTGTTACTACATGATAATATGTTTTCGCAGAGCTAGTTGACACATTGCACATTGCCCATTTTGACACTGAACTGATTTCTGAACCACCTATTTAGGCCTTGTTAAAGTGATTTGCCCAAGCTGCTGTACTCGAACGCTCCAACATCCCTTATTCACACCGAGATGACAGACATCAGATCTGACCCGGATGAGGTAAAACATAACACCTTTATTAATGACAGCATATCACAATAGACTGGTCCATTACTTTCACACAGGTTATGTAACACCTGTCACACTGGGACTAAAGCCTTCAGACTTGGAGGGGTTGTGCACTGGACATTTTGTTCTGTACCGAGGCCTGCTCTGCTCCACGCCAACACACACACTCCCACTCCTCTCACTGGCCCTGGAGGGCCAAGACAGTTTAACGGCTAGGAGAGAACTTATAAAAGTATGAGAGAAAACAGCAAAGAAAGAGAAAGGACAGGAAAGACGTTCTGGAGAATGCTTAAAGTAATGTAAGAAGACTTGTATGGTGTTGTATGGCATCAGTTGGTATAGGAGTGTAGGAGGTGTGTTTGGGGTTGTATGTTATAGGGTCGCACAGGAATGTTTAGCGTGTATGGGGGTGTATAGGGTTTTGGGGGATTTTATGCAAATAGGATCTATAGGCTTGTATATGGATGAATGAGGTTTTAACAAAAGGGAGTTCATAGGAGTGTATAGGGCTGTTGTGTTTTGCATGGAGTTGTGTATGGTCCTATGGGGTTGTATAGGGCTGTTGTGTTTTGCATGGAGTTGTGTATGGTCCTATTGGGTTGTATAGGGCTGTTGTGTTTTGCATGGAGTTGTGTATGGTCCCATTGGGTTGTATAGGGCTGTTGTGTTTTACATGGAGTTGTGTATGGTCCTATGGGGTTGTATAGGGCCGTTGTGTTTTGCATGGAGTTGTGTATGGTCCTATGGGGTTGTATAGGGCTGTTGTGTTTTGCATGGGGTTGTGTATGGTCCTATGGGGTTGTATAGGGCTGTTGTGTTTTGCATGGAGTTGTGTATGGTCCTATGGGG
>JACXGJ010014374.1:0-14938 GCA_016801105.1 Esox niger
GCAAGGCATGGACAAAGTCAATGGAAAGCTATGAGGAGAAGCAAGGCATGGACAAAGTCAATGGAAAGCTATGAGGAGATGCAGTCTCTGTAGGAAGCCATTGAAAGGCTTCGTGGAGATGCTGGGTACATATTAAGTCAATAAAAGACAAAGACACCTCTTGGCAGTATCACTGTATCATCAGAGACCTAGATCAAATGCGTTTCCGAGCATTCACAGTCAGCCTACTAACAACACAATCGGACCATGAGAGAAATACCAAATGATTATGAAGGGGTGAATCAAAACATAGAAAAAAAGAGCCAAACATATATTAAGACTAAGAATTTAATGAAAAATGACCAGAAAGTAATCAACCCTCATAACACGAAATCCTTCAATTTTCTAAACTGCACAATCTCACAATAAAGGCATGAATGTGGCCTGTACAAAACACACATAAAAAAAGAATTGGCATCCTTATCCAATTTAAAAAATGTATAAGAACACAATAACATAATAAATAATTTTTTTATTATGATTGCAAAAACGTCCCGGTTGAAATCCATCCAACCAAATATATAGAGAACCTAGACAATCAGAATATCTGTTACCAGTACAGGGAAACCTTGAAACACTACAGATTCTCAAGACAACAAAAGAACAGCACATCAGTTTCCAAATTAAATTGAGATATTGATATATTCAAACAACTTTTTCAAATTTGGAAAACCAAGTCCTTGTTTATAAGTCCTTGTTTTACACTTGAAAACAAGTACTTATTAACTCACATTCGCAATTTTATTGAGATAAATAGACCTAACAATTACCATAGCATAGGACTATGTAAACAGCAACCCAGGGAAAATTATTTGTGTCATCATGAAGTACAGATGACCACACAAATCCTCAGTAAAACGCCAATGGATTCTGTTCAAATTCTAACAAATCTGACTGTATTTATACTCTACACACCCTAAATAGTTAATAAACATGGAAATCAAAATAAAACTTAATTGTTCTTGATTGTAGAATTTGAAAAAGCATTTCATTTAGTTTTTTTGTTTGTAATGATTCAAATAAAAATGAAAGTGGTGTAGGTTGGAAAACAAATAATGTAATGAAATCAATGTAAACATTTAACAAATGTGCAATCAAATTTGGAGATAAACATATGAATGTATTTCCCCTAGGCGTGGAGTAAAACAGGGAACAATTTGTGGGAAATTAAACTGAATAAAACATGCATAAATAGCCCAAAATGTTTTGTCACCCAGCAAACTCTGGTAACACTCATAAAAACAGAAATTAAATGGCTCCTGTATGCAGATGATCAGGTACTGCCTCCCCCCCACGAAAAAACAATAACATTACCACATGTTAAGTTACATTCCATTTCATTTTGTATTATCCTGTTAATAGTTATTACCGATTGAATAGTACTATTCTTCCTACAATTATCTGTGTCATGATCAAAGATGCGCAGTATTTCAATTACAAAATTAATTTCTTATTACTTTTGAGTCGTAATTTCTATTTTGCCTGACAGAAAATAGTCACATGTAATTTATAACCAATTACTTTGGAGGATTGTATTTTGAGCATTTAAATTACTTCAAATCAAATATGTCTTTTTTTAAATAAGACAAGAACTTTCATCACCAGGCATAATAGTACTACGAAATATTGTCAATCACAGTTTTTGGATAGATAAATCATGTGACACGGGGTTTGCGGGTTGACGCGTTACTTGCTGTGAAAACGCGGCAAGTTTTTCTATTCGAATAGCGATGTATATTTATGCTTCTCGTGATGATTTTCATCCGATCTAACCAACAGATCGCTGATAAAATAAAGCAAAATATAGCAACAGGCCAGGGAGGCAAAGGCTCAGAACGAAAGAGTTTGAACTATCAAAGGTGATACGATTCCTTTGACACAATAGAAAAACGGAGCGCTCAGACTGAGAGGTAGCTTGCAGAACCTATGATCACCTCAGAAGTCTCCAAAATCCAATTGAAGATAGATCGTTTTGACAAAATACTAATTTAACTAAACAATGAATACACTGGCTTAGTTGCAGTGTCACGAGTGTAGGTGGAGAAGGAGCCGGTCGATTTTGATGAAGAAATTCGTTTTATTACTTAAGTTCAAAACGCCGTATGTAAACAAACTTGTTTATTTTACTACCAAAAAAATATTTTTTGTTTCGTAGCCGGAATACGAAACTACGATAGTTAACTCGTCCCTCCCCTCCTTGATACAGTTAAGTCTGGAGACAACATTAGCATAAATCACAAGTGTAGCCCTGCTACAGGGTAAAGCACCAGTGGAAACCCGGCATAGTTTACCTATAGCTAGCGGTATTGCCCTTTTAGGATATTTTACCATATAGCCAGCTAAAAACATAATGCAACAAATTTAGTGCAGGCTAATTTATTTATTTACAAGCTAACATTAATCGGTAGTTAGCCAGCAAGTTATCGAACAGTTTACAAACTTGTTAGCTGGCTAGTATCCAGGTGTGTTAGTTTGTTTTTGTAGCAAGCATGCAAGTTATTTATATAGCACAATTCATGCAAAGAAGCAATTCAATGTGCTTTAAAAAGAAAAAGATATAAAATTACAATAGCATGAAAACAAATACTCAAATGAAAACATAAAAAACACATAATAATTAAACAGAATAAGAAAATAGAAAAAGAATAAAAACGGGTTAAAAACGTAGCTAGAAAAGGCAAAAAAGTGTGGTTAAGTTTAAGTGTTGAGTAATATGCACGTGAAAAGAGAAGTGTTTTCAACGTGGATTTAAAATTGTATAAGTTTGGGGCACATATAAGATTTTCTTGTAGGTTATTCTGGTTGTGTCCTGCATACCTGCTAAACGCAGCTTGACCAAGTTAAGTTTCAACTCTGATTGGTTGTAAAATTATAGCTCTAGGAAATTAGCTTACTCTACTGTTGCACCTGACGCTCATGAAAAAGGCATCTGCTAAATGCCTAAAATATTGTTACAGAAAATGTTGTATGTATTTTTGTACTTGCATTTTCAAATTAAATACATTAGATTAGATTAAACGTTGTCATTGAACAGTACAAGTACAGTACTAAAAAATGCAGTTATCATCTAACTAGAAGTGTAAATAGAGGGCAGAAAATGTACATGTATTAAATATATGTTTAATACCAGTGTAGATGTGGTAAATGCAGTACAAATGGCAATACTAAATGTGTAATAAGGTAAATAGAAGAGGGCAGAAAATGTACAAGTACTTACAACTATTAAATATAGGCATATAACCAGTGGAATGTGTAGATGAGTAATACTAAATGTGCAATAAGGCAAATAGAAGAGGTCAGAACATGTACAAGTATTTACAACTATTAAATATAGGTAAATAACCAGTGGAATGTGTAGATGAGCAATACTAAATGTGCAATAGGCAGACATTTTACGAGTATTAGGTATATTGTATGTTACATTTGTAATAGTAGTTTTTCGGGTACAAATGGCAATCTCAAAATGGCATTCAAGATGTGCAAACAAAGCAAATGAAGGACACATGTATTAAGGTAGCATGTGCATCCGAGATGCAGCGATAGCAGCATTGAGGTCCCAAGGTAGGGATGCGTGTGTAACAACTGTAAAAATGCAGGTACAATGGCAATTCAAAATGTGCAAAGAGGCAAATGGAATGTGCAAGGCGCATGTGCATTTGAAATGCAGGGATAGCAGCGGTGAGGTTCCTGAAGTAGACACGTACCTGCAACAACAGAAAACTTCCATTATCACACATAGCAAGGCAGTGTCAGAGTAGTACAAGGGAGTAGTTCCACAAGGTTCCAGAGAGACAGGGGTATGGTAAGTGATGAGCAACTCTGTGACCCACACCAGTATTTTGTACTTTATTTTAGTACATTTGATGAGCAAGTATTTGTGATTTGGAACAACATACTTCTTGATGTACATTGGGGAGGTATTTGATACACTGCTGATTTTGCAGGTTTTTCTACTTACAAAGCATGTAGAGGTCTTTAATTTTTAACATAGGTACACATCAACTGTGAGAGACAGAATCTGAAACAAAAATCCAGAAAATCACATTGTATGATTTTTAAATAATTAATTTGCATTTTATTGCATGACATAAGTATTTGATCACCTACCAACCAATAAGAATTCGGCTCTCACAGACCTCTTCGTTTTTCTTTAAGAAGCCCTCCTGTTCTCCACTCATTACCTGTATTAACTGCAACTGTTCACACACTCCATCAAACAGACTCCAACCTCTCCACAATGGCCAGACCAGAGAGCTGTGTAAGGACATCAGGGATAAAATTGTAGACCTGCACAAGGCTGGGATGGGCTACAGGACAATAGGCAAGCAGCTTGGTGAGAAGGCAACAACCATTGGTGCAATTATTAGAAAATGGAAGAAGTTCAAGATGACGGTTAATCTCCCTCGGTCTGCAGCTCCATGCAAGATCTCACCTCGTGAGGCATCAATGATCATGAGGAAGGTGAGGGATCAGCCCAGAACTACATGGCAGGACCTGGTCAATGACCTGAAGAGAGCTGGAACCAGTCTCAAAGAAAACCATTAGTAACACACTACGCCGTCATGGATTAAAATCCTGCAGCGAACGCAAGGTCCCGCTGCTCAAGCCAGCACATGTCCAGGCCTGTCTGAAGTTTGCCAATGACCATCTGGATGATCCAGAGGAGGAATGGGAGAAGGTCATGTGGTCTGATGAGTCAAAAATAAAGCTTTTTGGTCTTAACACCACTCGCTGTGTTTGGAGGATGAAGGATGAGTACAACCCCACGAACACCATCCCAACCGTGAAGCATGGAGTTGGAAACATCATTCTTTGCAGATGCTTTTCTGCAAAGGGGACAGGACGACTGCACCATATTGAGGGGAGGATGGATGGGGTCATGTATCGCGAGATCTTTGCCAACAACCTCCTTCCCTTAGTAAGAGCATTGAAGATGGATCATGACTGGGTCTTCCAGCATGACAACGACCCGAAACACACAGCCAGGGCAACTAATGAGTGGCTCCGTAAGAAGCATCTCAAGGTCCTGGAGTGGCCTAGCCAGTCTCCAGACCTGAACCCAATATAAAATCTTTGGAGGGAGCTGATAGTCCGTATTGCCCAGCGACAGCCCCGAAACCTGAAGGATCTGGAGAAGGTCTGAATGGAGGAGTGGGCCAAAATCCCTGCTGCAGTGCGTGCAAACCTGGTCAAGAACTACAGGAAACATATGATCTCTGTAATTGCAAACAAAGGTTTCTGTACCAAATATCAAGTTCTGCTTTTCTGATGTATGAAATACGTATGTCATGCAATAAAATGCTAATTCATTATTTAAAAATCATACAATGTGATTTTCTGGATTTTTGTTTTAGATTCTGTCTCTCACAGTTGAAGTGTGCCTATGATAAAAATTACAGACCTCTACATGCTTTGTAAGTAGTAAAACCTGCAAAATCAGCAGTGTATCTAATACTTGTTCTCCCCACTGTATTTGTGCCCATTTCTGATCATGATTTATTGGACTCATTATATGAGTGAGGTAGAGTTGGTGGAAAGGAAACGGGTCAGATGAAGTGAAGTTTAATGCAATGCAACAACAGGGGAACTTGACTGACCCAGAGAGTTCCCTGTTCCGCCTGACTGGTTGCTGATAGGATGTTTCAGTGACTCATAGTAACAGGAACCCTATTGTCTCCAATACACTGTGTTCACTGGAACCACTCAGTGTTTGCAGTGTGTTGGTAATGACCTTTCGGGTCTGTCCCTCCATGTGTCTCTGTATCTCTGTTGCACTATCTCCCTCCCCTACTCCCCTGTTCAATCACCATACGCCTGTGTGAATTGCATTCCCCTCTACCCCCCTTCCTCTCCCAAAGTGATAGCAGCAGGTGCAACTAGATGCAACTTGGAACTTCCCAGGAAATCCTTGCGTCCCACAGCCAGCAGGGTGACAGACAGGAGACTGAAAGTGGGAAAGTTCCTAACAGCGAATCCGTGAGGTTAACATAGAGACCCCTGTGTCTCTGGGAGGGAAGCCCCTTATAACACACACCATGCAAATCCTGCTGGAGGAAACCCCTCCCGTGTCTGTGCGGTCCCTTGGTAAACACACGTGCATGCACGCACGCACACACTCAAAGGTCTGCACGGTGCCTCAGTGAACACAGAGATTAACAGAGACCTTCAGAGGAAATTATTGAGAGACACTTATGATCTTTCACTTTCAGTGTGAAAGATCGAGGTTGAGAAACTATCAAACTGAGAGTGGATCTGTGAAGTAACAGCAAGTACAATAGGTGAGAGCAGAATACGTCCCATATATACAGAATACGTCCCGCATATACGATATAATCAACTGTTACACGAGTGACTGAAGAGTTTTTACTTGGTAGATTGCGAACATTTTAATCTCCACACCACTGCAATATAACCAGAGTTGTGGGTGTGTGTCTGCTGAGTAAAACCTTCTGGAGTGTGTGTAGGGGATTATTCCCAGGTCATGGTAAATGTTGGAGATAAGTTTACAAAATCTGGGAGTTTAACTGGAAATCCACCGAATTCCTGGAACCATGCAACCAGGATTTCTTGAAATTCACCAAATTCCTGGAAACCAGGGAGTTCGTGGAATTTAGAAAGCCAATTTAAGGGCCACACATTGGGTCTTCTCCAAATACAACTGTCAAGAGCATCCTGGCTGCTGAATCACATCTTGTCATGGGAACTGAGAGGCCCTCCAGCTGGTGGGGAAGATGGTCCAGTACTTCACTGGGTCTGCACTCTTATCCACCCAGGCTATCTATCTGAAACAACGCCAGATGAAGACCAAAGCCCACAGCCATATTATAGCATCGGACTGCTAGCACTTGAGCTGGGCCGACCACACACACTTACTCTGTTCTGGATACAACTACACACACAAAAATGGACTCACCCATACACACACACACACACACACAAATACACACACACACTCAGGATAAATATTTATGGACTGTGTGTGCTATGGTTACTAGTGCTAATATTGTGTATTGCTATTATTATTTTTGTTGTTATATTTTTTTATTGAATACTTCCTGTTGTTTTTTTGTGTTTCTTTTTCTATCTCGGGCATCAACGAGCTAGTAAGAATACCTTAGTGCAGTAAGCCTCCTACCACTATAAAACTAGAAACATCAAACTCACCCTCATATCCCTCCTCTTCCTCATTCATTTCCCTTGCTCTCCTGGTGTGTAAACGTGAAGTGACAAGTTGACAAGTTATGCAGGAAGCCAAGTTTCACCATGACAGTAAACTACATTTCAAACATGTCTATTTTCTATCCCCCACTACCTGTTGCCGGTCTTCATTCCCCCTATCTTGTGTGTGTGTGTATTTTAGATTGACTTGATAATGAGACAAAGGCCAGTCTGTCGCAGTTGACAATCAGCAAAGTTAAAGAGGCTGTAGACAGTTGACAGAAACCTACACCTCATAGTTTTATGTCAAACCTTCAGCCAAGACTTGGACAAGCAACACAAACCCCGGAGACTGCTCTGGCCATAAAGCTCCATTGACAGTGAACCCGTCTGGGCTTGAAGAGACACATAACCCCTCTTTTCCAACACAATCCAGCCCTGCCCTCTAACCCAGCTTTGGCAACAGTGTGTATGTCTGAGTGTGTCAGTGTGCCGGTTTGTGTGTTGTGTGTCCAGAAGTCTAGAAATTATGCACATCTGACCTGTTGAGAGGCCCAGTCTGACACACATTAGACAGAATTCTGCAGACCCTCAGGGTCTCCTCTGTCACACACACATGCACACGTGAACACGCACAGACATAAGCAAACATGCACACACGAATACCATAAATGCACATGTGACTCTCCATCCTATTTACACACACTGCGGAGTACTTCTTCTGACATATAAGAGTATGCAATTTTCATGAACTGAGATCAGAGTGGTATTTCTGGAGTAGCGTAAGACTGGAAACACACACAAACAAATATACAAACACACACATCTGAGGGTGAAGTGGTTCGTTCAGACATGACATCATACTACAGCGCGGTGTATTGACACAGTCCCTGATTCAAAGTGACAGGTGAATGTTTTCCAAGCGCAGCAAGCGGTTTGGACGCAGAAACATACACACAATCACGCAGACTCACACAGAAACGCAGAAATATGCAAACACATACACATGCACACATACAGTACAAACACACAATTCTGTATATCAAAATGTTATTCCTTTGAAATACTTAATTTTAATTGAGTACCCCACACGGAGCATCATTTTTATCGAATTTGAAGTAGAATGACTTAAAAAGCAATGAGATATGTAACATTAAAATAACATTTTCACGAATTTTTGTCCAAAGAACATGACAATAATTCTAAGAACATCGATACCATGAGAGGTCAGTTTTCCCTCTGACAACAATTCAACAATTCAAATACTTCCTGTAATGATTTAAAATTGTTTTAGTGCAAACATTTTTATAAATGCTTTAACCTTAATGCTATGGGCAATCAACTTAGTTACTATTGCATTTGAAAGATGAGACTTAAGATGGTTTAATGACACTGACTGAAAACTAAATTTGAATTAGTTTGAGTTATTTTTAGATAAAGTGGCTGCAATTGATTGTAATGACTTTGCTCAGCTAATGTTGTATACAAAAGTATATGATGAAGTGACATTAAATTCACTACAAATAAGCCACTGTATCTAAAAATAGTCAATTTACTCTCTTTCATTCACATCATACTTTAATTCACATAAAATTCTAATTCTGTTGCCATGGGTGTGGACAATTCAAAATAAAGAATTACATGCAGTGTAATGTTTAGGTATGGAGGCGGAAGCAAATGCAGCATGAAAGGTGTTTTTTATTCCACACAATACTGAGTGCTGTGCACTGGAAATACATCTATACCTAAATACAGAACCACGACAGCAAACACAAGACATATAAGAATGTCACAATATAACAGTGATCAACCACGACTGGGAGAAAAGGACAGAACTAAATACACAGACTAACGAGGAGAACTGACACAGGTGAACAGAATTAACTAATTAACTAGGCTGAGAACAGGAAAGACCAAACTGGACATGACAGACCCCAGAATAAACATAAAACATGTACCTGAATGATCCCCTTTGGCAGGAATTGTTACATACACTCACAATTCAATTCAGAGTTGTCTCGAACCCTGAAATACAAACCTGTAAATTTGACTAAGATTAGAGCTGCTTTCATCCTGACATTCTGAAAAACATGCTAAATTGTCTAATTCAGACCCAACATCAAATCTAAACCAGAGCATCAGTGTTATTGTCAAATATTAAGAATCAAATTGCATCCTAATGTTTTCAATCTCTCACCACACAACAAATATTTGGTAATTTAACATTTCATTTTTACAAATCTTTCAGGTAACTCCACTGTAGAGTGAGTGGAGTGTCTGTGATCTTACTGCTGTTTGTTGAGTGTCTGTGATCTTACTGCTGGGAGTGGAGTGTATGTGAGCTTACTGCTGTGAGTGGAGTGTCTGATCTTACTGCTGGGAGTGGAGTGTCTGTGATCTTACTGCTGTTTGTTGAGTGTCTGTGATCTTACTGCTGGGAGTGGAGTGTATGTGAGCTTACTGCTGTGAGTGGAGTGTCTGTGGTCTTACTACTGGGAGTGGAGTGTCTGTGAGCTTACTGCTGTGAGTGGAGTATCTGTGAGCTTACTGCTGAGAGTGGAGTGTCTGTTATCTGAAAAATCCCTCCACTCAGACACTGTCTCAACACACAGCCAGAGCTGGGGCTGAAATTACGCAGTAAGCCGGTCGTCAGAACTTACACTCACAGCATGAAGACTCAACACTGAGTCTGTGTGTGTTCGTGTGTGTTTCAGAATGTGTGTATGTAGGATGTGGTAGTGGTGAGATTCTTCAGATGCAACATTGCTAGACCCCTGGGTGAGTGGATATTGACTCTGCTTTTAGCCTTCTAAAGGGAGCATCAGGTTCAGTCCACAGTGGAAATAGATATGGGGGAGGGTGGGAGGTATCAAGTTTGGCCTGCACTCCTGATTAACTGCCCCCCTATGTGTCTGGCCCAGGGGTTTAACCCTGAACACTGATCTAAGGCCAGTATTTATTTCCCTCTATAATGGTGTGCTGGTCGGCTGGTTGACTGATCGGCAGGTTGTAAGAACAGCCCTACAGAACACCCCTTAAGAGAAGGCCATTGTCAGGCAGACCACAGAGAACAAACACTTGGTCAGTTAGACAGGTGAGGTTGGGGCCATTAGACAGATGAGGTTGGGTCAGGTAGACAGGTAAAGTTGGATCAGGCAGACAAATGAGGTTGGGTCAAGTAGACAGGTGAAGTCGGATCATGCAGAGAAATGAGGTTGGGTCAAGTAGACAGGTGAAGTTGGATCAGGTAGACAGGTGAAGTTGGATCAGGCAGACAGATGAGGGTTGGTCAGGTTGACGGATGAAGTTGAGTCAGGTAGACAGGTGAAATTGGGTCAGGTAGACAGACTGCTTGACAGTTAAAAGAACGCTGGACATCCTTTCTATTTCCTAAAGATTTCAGCAATCAGCTTGGCATGAAAGACAAACAGAGACATATACAGTATACAGACATTGAGAGCTTGTTTCAACTGATCAAAGTGCTGTCAAATTAGTGGGTCAGTTTTATGAGCTCTTAGTTGACAGTAGTTTTACATTTGGCCAAAGCAAAGACTTCCCATTCTACGCAGCAGCAATAACGATACTTTTCCGAGACATTTCCTAAAACTCTTTCCATGCCTGTCGACATGGGAAAACTCATAACAAGTCAGGAACTGTACATAGTTTGAGTTTCCGATGGAGACAATGTGGCAGATTCCAATGCCTCGGGTCACACACACACAAACATCCACAATGACTTCTCTGTCTGTTAACACGCACATATATACACAGGCGCTCAACCACACGCATGCACGCACACACGCACATATACACACACCACAGTTCACTCATATCTGTGGGATCCAGGGAACAGTCCTGTTTTCCAGTGGGTTTTCACTGGAATTATCCTAATACTTGCCTCTGAAAACAAATCTTACAGTGCTGCAAGTCTGTGCATATCTCTTCACGATCAGTGTCTTCTTATGTACAGTATGTGTCTATGTGCTTTCGCAAGCCATGCATTTGTTCGCATGTGTGTGCAGATGTGTGTGTCAAAGGTCAGGCTCTGTTTTATTGAGATGTCTCCTTGGCTAATTACCTACTCTGCTGAATAACAAGCAAGCAAGCACGTTTATTTATATAGCACAATTCATACATAGAAGCAATTCAATGTGCTTTACAGTGAAAATAGAAATAATGCAATAGAATCAAAACATAGAATCAGAATAGAAAACAAAGCAACAAGTCAGACAGGACATTATCAACACAACGTCTTTCTCGTCCTTTCTTCTCTCCTCTCCTACTCGTCTCTCTGCTGTATTAGAGGTATTAGGCTGAGAAGGATAGAAAGAGATAAAAGAGGAGAGTGATTTGAGGCGGAGTGTTAGAGAGAGGAGGTAGAGATAAAAAGAGGAGAAAGAAAGTAGCAAGAGAGGTTAGAGAGTTTGGAACGTTCCGGTGCTTTGGTTGTTTCTGTGTCATAATCCCTCCAGCAGGTTAATCAGTAACTACACTGGAATGTCAAAATGACACCTAGCTTCCAAATCTGATTTCAGAGTCTACAACTGGCATGCCTTCAAATGGATCCTAACAAGAATGTCTCTCTGAAAGGTCCTTGGGGGGTAGAACACCTAACCACCACTACTCTTTTTCAACGCTACCAAACCTTCTCCCCATTCGCCGTCTCGCCTCCCCTTACACTCCTCCCTACCCCAGCCCTCAGTCAGCTGTCAACTTACGGAAAATATGACCAAACACCAAGTGTTTTAAATCAAAATGTCTTTAAAACATGCCGCAATAAATTCAGAGTGCGTCTTTAATGAGGAATGGTTTACATATTTACCTTCAGAAATGACTCATGTGGCAGACAGCCTTCAAAGTGCAGGCGGTAAAATGGTAGGTTTAATATATTGTTCATGGTGCATTGGACATATATGGAGGGCAAACCACCATGCACTCTGGACACAGGACATTAACCCAGGCACATATATCACCGTTCTACCAGCACTACCTTATAATCCATTCTAACACTAACAAACACCTACTCACCCCCTAAAACTAATGTCCACATATGTGCACATACAATACAAACTTATTCACCTGGTTCCTTCCACCATTTCTTCCCTGACCTGTTCCTACAACCGGCCTATACCCAGAAAACAAAATGACATATAGTTCTCTTATCTCTGAAACCTGGCCTCACATATTAAATGAACCACAGACACACAAGCTCACGAACCCGCAACTTGCAGTTGCACACAGATGAAAAAACAACAGTTATCTAAAGTAAACATTCATGTCGGCTGAAAAGCCAAATCATTTGGCAGAGCCAAACCTCTCCCAGTTAGATATTATTCCCAGGAATTTCCCTACGTTTTTTGTGTGCGTGTCCATGTGTTTTACAGATATCAGCGGCGTTCCTGGAATCCTTCCCATATTCTTGGGAAGAGAAGCAGTATACTCTAGTATAGAGACTGTATGAGGATAATATAGATCAGGAAATGTCTACCTTTTGCGTTGTGAAATTTCATAAGAGACTCATAATCACATTCTGCTTGTACCTGAGTTTAGATGATCACTATTTTGGAGGGGAAAAAGGCAGGGCATTTGGCACAGCTTAGCGTGTCTGTATGTGTGAGTGTGTGTGTGTGTGTGTGTGCGTGTGTGTGTGTTTATCTCAGATAAGCACTCTGAAGAAAAGCTCAATCAGAGAAGAGGTTTCCTATTTTCAACACAACACACATCTGTTATAATGCCAGGCTTCAACACACACAGCATCCTGAACTCTAGGGATGCACCAATACCACTTTTTTGTCCCCTATTAAAATGTTGTGGTTCTGTTAAAGACTTATGCTCTCACCATTTCTTAATGAGCTCCACCTTATAATATGTTTACCTTATATAATGTATTATTTAAATAGTAATTTGTTTAATTTATATTTTTGTTTCTCCTTTGAAAATACAAACAATAACCACAACACAGGCTTTTGCTTCGAAGGACAAATAAAAAAAATTTGAAGTCTTATTGTTGCTGCCGAAGGTATATAACGTTCACCGCAGACTTTTATTTTGAAAGCAAAATACAAAAACCAGAGGTCTTATTGCTACTGCTGAAACTCTATTGTTGCCTGCATGACGCTAATCCATTGTAGCTATCGAGTTTTGACAATTAGCTAACTAGCTTCTTACTTTGGGTTGTCGATCAGACGATGGCTAGCTTTATATCAATGTGACAGCCACTCACTGACAGTTCAACGCAAATGTGCGCGTGCACAGACAGCCAGTTACTCTGACCTCAGTAGCTAGTTGAATATTCTGAACGTCAATGCTCTGTTCTGATGCTCTTGTAATTTTTAAAATTTGCGGGATTCATAGAATCTTTTCATGGCCTGCTCTTTTATTTTTTTCTGCCGGCAGACAGTCAGGAAAATGTATTTCGATTCTCCAGTGTTGGTGTTAACTGTTGTGGTTTTGCGCTGCTGGCATTAGCATAGTCCTTGAACACCTTGAACTGTGCTGTGTTGTGTCTAACGATGTTTTATCAAATAGTGTGTGTTAAATGAGTGTTTTCCTTTCATGTTGTCAATTTAGTAGAAAAGAGCTTGCACTCTTATCCGTGTCATTGCTGATATCCCCGTCTTCCCACACTACCAATCTGAGTTCAATACTGACTCGTCCAGAGGCGTCACAACCACCGAATTTCACTTAATGTTTCCATGATGTGGTATCTGGGGTGGTATCGGCATATTTCTATGGGTACACAAGTACACACACCCAGTAGCGGCCCAATACTGATATCGGTGCATCCCTACTGTCAAGGTACAGTATTTTGAGTTTAGCAATTCATAACTGAAAAAGTATGTATATTATGAAAAGGGAAATAATATGGACAGAGCTCACCATTTTAAAGAAAATTATATATTTTATTGCTTCTTCATGTAATTCAATTAGAAGTAAAATGTTTTACTTAGTTCCTAATCGATTCCTATTCACTCCGTTAAGTAATGCACTACTTGTCCAAAAACTACCCATAATGCACCGCACAGGCAATTGACAGTGAAACCAGTGGCCATTAATCCGATTCCAGAAGTTTAACCCCATTCTCCCAAAATATTTTACTGCTACTTCAAAATCTAAAATGACTTTAAAAATGCAGTTATGTTTTACTTCACTATTTAATGAATGAAAATTGAATGTTTAGAAAGCCACAACATTGCTGGTTGTCCCCAAAAAAATCTGGAAGATTGTCATGTTCTCACTCTTTACAGAGAATTTAATAAATCCTGTGGGTGTGGCATAGTGTTTGGCCAGAGCTAGAAGGCTGGGTAGACGGACAACGTAATGACAGTTGAACCTAGCTCAAGTTTAAAAATTATTGTAGGATCTGCCAATTTGCCTCATAAACCAAGTGTCGTTTGAAAAAAACATTCATACGAAAGGTAGAAACATGTTGAACTTCTAAAGAAAACTAAGACTACAAAGGCTACAAAGTTTGAATATTTCTACATTTCCCTGATCTTACTAGACAATGTTTCACAGTAATCCCTATGCAACAGGCTTTGGCTTGTATTTTTATTTGGGTGGTAACCTGGCAACCGGCTGTTTCTGCTTATTTCTAGCTCCACCCCAAGCCCAAAACGTGTGTGTGTCACACATCTGCTTTGTATTGTGGAGGGGTTTAGTTCTGACTGCACTGTAATCCCCTGATTCTCTGACCGAGAAAGAGGGAGAGGGAGAGGGAGAGGGAGAGGGAGAGGGAGAG
>JACXGJ010014375.1:0-14936 GCA_016801105.1 Esox niger
ACTTTGCAGCCTTGTGAAAATGCTGGATTCCAGTTGCCCACTCAATCTCTCCAGTATCTTCCATCTCAATTGGCTGGCACATAGATACCATGGACCATATACTAGCCAGGACTTGGTCAAGATGCCTCAGTCCACTTGCCTCATGGGAAAGAAATGTTACCTGAACTCCATTGTCCAAAGTCATGTAGTCTACTTCATCCACAATCACCATGTCGAACATCCTCTCCCCACGTGTGGTGTCCTTCTCAAATTCCTGCCTCAATGCATCCGCTGCAAAGGTACCAACAGTTCCATAAACTAACTGTTTCTTGTAAGCCTCCTGTAGCCTACTATCCCTGCTTTCAGGGGAGCTTCCCTCGATCTGTGGTGGCGGTACAACGGAAGAAGTGACACCAAACATGTCATAAAATGTCTTCCACCCTTCCTGGTCTCGGCGAGCAAGGACCGGAGAACTGGTCACAATATCAATGTTAATACCACGGATGGCCTGGATGGTGGCAAACATGGCCAGGATGCTAGACTTTCCTTCACCTGTTCCGATTTCAAGAAGGATACCTTTTTCCCCTGTTAACTGTGGTAGAAGGAGCATGAGAAGTGATGCCAGCTGAGTGAGTCGGGGAAAGTAGCCTTCTACTTTTGTAGTAGTGGAGCAGTCTTGCACCGCAATAGACATCCTTACTAGTATCCCTTTGAGAACCTCAAGGTCAGGATTAGTCAAATCCAGTGACTTGATCATTTGCTTTGTTTCATCTATTGTTACTTGATTCAAGTCCTCTTTTGCATGTTTTGGAAGTTCCTCAGTCATATACCCCAGAATTTCCTCCATAATGGTGACTAATTTGTCTGGGTACTTTTCATTTCGCATTTCATTCACAATAGTGTTGGCATCTTTGTCACCTTCTGCCTCAGCATACCACTGTAAACACTTGGCAGGCTCTTTGTCTTTCAGGGCAGATAGAGTAGAGAGAAGATCAGATTTGTTTGTCCTCACTATGTGAAGGATTGAGGTTACCAGTTCTTGGTCATTGCCTGAAACACCTTGCAAAAAGAGCAGAATTTCTGAAGGTGCCCAGATCATGTTGAAGAGAATTTGACTAAGGAGCCTCTTGTTTTTCTCTGACACCTCTGGGAAATCTTTTAGAATACTCAGGGCAAGTTGTTGAACCAGTGTGGGATTTGTGCCATACAGATGTTCAAGAAGACAGATGAAAAAGTCGTACTTCTGGTCCGAGTCTGCCTGGTAGACCTTTCCGTTGCCTGAGTCACTGGTAAATGTTACCTTTGCCACAGCAGTGAGGATACCAAACCATTCGGTGAGTGAATGCTCTCCTTCGCAGATTGCACGATCAATGGTCAACTGACACCAGATGGCCTGTTGAGGTTCTCCAAAATATTGAAGGATTAGCTCATTCTGTAGATTTTTCATTCGGTTTTCAAGTTTGTCCTCTTGCATGCCTTTGTCTTCAGTGATTTCAAATTGTTGCAGAAGTTCTTCAAACTTAATTTTTAATTCCCCTGGCTAGAATGTAATGGTTCCAATACACAAAGAAGTGAAAAGAAAAAGGTCATATGTATGTATATAGATGTATGTACTTTGGTAATTGTATGTATATTAAGTAACTTTGTTTTTAAATATATATCACCATTACGAATGATTGGTCCTTTATAATGTAGCTGCCAGTTGAGGACCAGTGAGGCCTATGTTTCTTTATCTGGATCTATATATATATATACAGTGGCGTGAAAAAGTGTTTGCCCCTTCCTGATTTCTTATTTGTTTGAATGTTTGTCACACGTAACTGTTTCAGATTATCAAACAAATTTAAATATTAAGTAAACACAAAATGCTGCTTTGAAATGAAGGTTGTTATTATTAAGGGAATACAAAATCCAAACCCACATGGCCCTGTGTCAAAAAGTGTTTACCCCCCTGAGAAAACACAACCAAACTGCGGTTTATCATACCTGAGTTTAATTCCTCTAGCCACACCCAGGCCTGATTTCTGCCACACCTGTTCTCAATCAAAGAATAACTTAAATAGGACCTGCCTGACAAAGTGGGATAGACCAAAAGATCCTCAAAAGCCAGACATCATGCAGAGATCCAAAGAACTTCAGGAACAAATGAGAAAGAAAGTAATTGAGATCTATCAGTCTGGTAAAGGTTATAAAGCAATGTTTAATCTTTGTGACTCCAGCAAACCACAGTGAGAGACATTATCCACAAATGACGAAAACATGGAACTGTGGTGAACCTTCCCAGGAGTGGCCAACTGACCAAAATTACCCCAAGAGCGCAACGGCGACTCATCCAAGAGGTCACAAAAGACCCCACAACATAATCCTAAGAGCTGCAGGTTTCACTTGCCTCAGTTAAGGTCAGACTCCACCATAAGAAAGAGACTGGGCAAGAATGGCCTGCATGGCAGAGTTCCAAGACAAAAACCACTGCTAAGCATAAAGAACACTAAGGCTTGTCTCATTTTTGCCAGAAAACATCTTGATGATCCCCAAGACATTTGGGAAAATATTCTGTGGACTTCCAAAGTTGAACTCTTTGGAAGTTGTGTGTCCCATTACATCTGGCATAAAAGTAACACCATATTTCAACAACAGTAAAATATGGTGGTGGTAGTGTGTGGTCTGGGCCTAATATGGTCTGGGCCTGTTTTGCTGCTTCAGAACCTGGAACACTTGCTGTGGTAAATGGAACCATGCATTCTGCTGTCTACCAAAATATCCTGAAGGAGAATATCCGACCATCTGTTTGTGACCTCAAGCTGAAGCTAACTTGAGTTCTGCAGCAGGACAATGATCCAAAACACACCAGCAAGTCCACCTCTGAATGGCTGAAGAAAAACTAAATGAAGACTTTGGTTTGGCCTAGTCAAAGTCCTGACCTGAATCCTATTGAGATGCTGTGGCATGTCCTTAAAAAGCCAGTTCATGCTTGAAATCCCTCCAATGTGGCTGAATTACAAAAATTCTGCAAGGATGAGCTGGCCAAGATTCTTCCATCATGCTGAAAAAACTAATTGCAAGTTATTGCAAACGATTGATTGCAGTTGATGCTGCTAAGGGAGGCCCAACACATTATTAGGTTGGGCCTCCCTACGTGATCAGTAAGGGGCAAACACTTTTTTTTGCACCTCTGCGATTAGGCCCTGACTGTGGCTCCCAGGCACATAGAGATGCCTAGAGGCCTCCAGCTAGGACTTAATTAAATTGAGATTGAAGGTGGGAGTGGTAAGAGTATGTATCCCAATAATATGTAGTGCCAAAGTGATAGAATGGTGTGATTAAATAGTGGACTTGGTGAGAGGCTTATTAGAATGGGAACCCATTCAAAACCCTTCTTGAATCATCCCTTACCTCATCCCTTCTGACCGCTGCAGCATCATCTTCGATCATCTGATGTAGAACTTGTGTCCGCTGGTGATTGAACTGCTGTGCTTTTAGACTCAGCTTCTGTTTCAACTTCTCTTGTCCCTTTGAAACCTTCTTACCAGACAGTTCACTCTCCCTTTCAATTTCCTGCTGAATCCTTCTCTCCCTTTCCAGTTGTTCCTGGCGCCTCCTTTCCTCCTGCTCTCGTCTTCGTTGCTCCTCCTGCCTTCGCCGCTCCATCTCCTCCTGCTGCTGACGGATGCGGTCCTCCTCTTGCTTCCCTGATGGAAAAACATTGTTGTGTACAACTTTTGTCCAGAAGCAATGTGTACAAATAAGGTTCCATGTGAGATGTAGATCAGGTAACCTTCAAAGAAAATTCTTAATTTCTATGTTAAATGACCAAGCTAAGAGTCATTATTTTATATGAATTTATCAATATATTTAAACTTTCTATCACAAATATAAGCAAAGGTTCTGAGTTTTGTTTTCTCCTTAGTGGTTTTAAAATGATCATAAGACGAATCTTTTAGCTATTTGTTTTAAAATGTTTAAACCTCAAAAATATAACTATATTTTAAATAAATAATAGCAAAAACATATTATTGTAATGTGCCATATTTTTTCATATACACAAACATTTGTAAATTGCAAAATGGATAAAGAAATACAAATATTCACCATAATGAACAAGTGTCTTCAAACAAACACAATGGGTTAACAATTGATTAAGTCTTTTCAATCTGAGCATTTTAAACCAGATAATCTTGCTTAGTTGATGTGTATATACATAATGCACTTACTGTAGTTCACACATGATGGAGCGCCACTCTCTGCACTGCACAGCAACTGAATATATGAACGGTCACTGGTCTCTAGAATTGTGAATGTTATATCCCCGTTCCCCTTGTGACTATTGAATTCATATGAGAAAGAGTTCCAACTGTGAGTGTCATATTTCAGCTTCAGGTAGTTATGGATCCATCTAATGTTTAGGTACATTTGGACATTACTCCAGCCCTTCAATTTACCACTGCCACCTCCCTGGAAAACAGAAAATCAATACTAGATTTAAACTTCACAATATGTGAAAATAATATTTACATTATTCAGCACAAAGCTGAACATGTTTTAAGACGGAGCTCACAATATTGTAAGATTAATATATTACATTAAAAAACATCAACATAAATCAATTCTACTAAATCTAACAATTTTAGATTTGCTTCTATAAATGATTGCTGTATCTTGCATGAATTCATTGATAATAATCTTGACATATCATCTGCAATGATGGGAGGTTTATAACTATCATAATTATTTTTGTATCAGAAACTTACATCGCCATGAAGTTCGTAGTGCCAAGTATAAGGGGTCTGGTTCCTAATGCTTATGGTTGCACCCATGATTAAGCTCTCCTGGGGTGGACAGGTCCTGTGGATAGAGTCTGCTGTGAAATGTTGTTGGTTAATGTATGTGCAGGACTTTATGTGTAATAAATACTATATTACTCTGAATGTGAGGTATATTTAATGAACACTTTTATGAAATTGCCTATAACATGTGATCCTCTCAAATATTCATAATTCTGGAATGTCAGTTGATTTATACACTTAAATGGGATAATTCAGAATTTAGGGGTCAGCTCTGCTGTAGGTTTCTTCATAGGTTCCGTCCCTATGTTCTAACCAATCCACAGGATGTTTCTCCAAGCCACTGCATCAATTTCTTGTTGTTTGTTGCTCTTTGGGGTTTTAGGCTGGGTATCTGTTCAAGCACTTTGTGACTACTGCTAATGTAAAAGGGTTATATAAAATACATTTGATTTTTTTCTCATATCAAAGTGTCATTATCTGTTGTGATCAGCTTACTGCCAGCGTTGGGTTGATGACGTTCTGAATGTAATCCATTATATAAATGATTTTAAACAATGCCACTATTTCAAAATAAAATGTTGATGGTCAGTTGATGGTCAGTTCAAATTTTCAATGTTTGGATTGGTATGCTGACATCATCACACCGACTAAATTGGTAGCAGGACATCGTAGTCTAGCCTGAAGTGAGCTGATTGACATATGATTTAAAAACATTGGAATATGACAGCTGCAAGTGTTCATTTTAGAATGTCTCAATCTGCATCTCCTCTACCTAGCAGGTTGAAGGCTCTCTGACATGTCTATGATTTTTGTTAGAATCTATATTTTTTTCGAATAATCTCGAATAATAATCAAATTCAATCAATCAAATGTATTTTATAAATCCCTTTTTACTCCAGCAGTTGTCACAAAGTGCTTTCACAAAACACCCGGCCTTAAAACCCAGGGAGCAAACAACAATAGTGATGAACTTCAATAACAAAGAACTATGCACAACTATCTTACACACCAATAAACCATAGCAAACCATTTTTTTTCAGTGAGAGCCTTAACTATCTGAAGTATTATGTAAAAGTTGTACTTGAAAGTATACATAAACTTTGACATATTAAAAACCAACCTTTTCTGCTCCCATTCCCTTAACTTGCTGTTCCGTGACAACGCTAAAGAAGTGATAACACTAAAACATCATCTGACAATGAACTTGAAGACAAAGCACAGCTTCTATATACTCTGTGAAGATGCAGACCTTGACCTGTCTAGCAGGTAGACATATGACTTTGGTGGAATTGCTTGTAAACTGAGTTAACTGGGATCTCATTATGTGGAAATGTATATGACATTTTAACTTAGGCACATTCTTCAGAAGAAGACTTTGAACTGACAATTTGCACTTAATCTTTTCCAATGCACCAAAGTAAGAAACCGATTAATATTCATAGCACTGAATCTAAACAAAAACACTTTTTTATTACATAAAGTGAAAAAGAACACATTCTCATTTGCAGCTGCAACCTGGGAGAAATTATAGGGAGAGGTTTTGATTACATGCTTAGTTTTGGGGATGACAGAAATTATACTTAAAAAATCCATCCAGATTCAGGTGAAATTTGTGTGACTGACTGTGACTAGCTAAAAACACGTTTCAGCACTTGGTAGATCATGATGGAAAGACTAAGGATGGGGAAATAGTATGCTTAGGTATCCTTGTGAATCATAGGAATGCTCTCAATTGCTTTTTCTGGTGTCCTGTTTGATTTTACGAGGACATTAATCCTTGGACGACGCCTTCAGGACTACCTGGCCCAAATTTGTCCTCGCTGTCACTGTCCAGAGTCCCCCTGAATCTGTTGCAGATCAAGTTGCTGCCTGATGATTCCTTCTGCCACGGCCAACCTCCCACCTTATTGTTGCTCGCTGTCCCTTTCCTTGTCCACCCGAATATGCAGTGGACTTCTGTTAAAGGACTCTGGACACAGCCCAAATGCATTTATTGACCTGCTTGTCTTCTGATCATGCAAAGACATGGATGCTGCCCAAAATATCATATATTCTTTTAGTCTTCATTAAATCAATCAATCAATCAAATGTATTTTATAAAGCCCTTTTTACATCAGCAGTTGTCACAAAGTGCTTTCACAAAACACCCGGCCTTAAACCCCAGGGAGCAAACAACAATTGTGATGAACTTCAGTGGCTAGGAAAAACCCCCTAAGAGGGAGGTATTAAGAAGAAACCTAGAGAGGAACCAGGCTCCGAGGGGCGACCAGTCTTCTTCTGGCTGTGCTGGGTGAACATATTAAGAGTCCAAATTTTAATAGTTCAACGCATGTGCGCTAAGCCCAGAGTCTATTTTAACCTAGTCCAGATTGTAGGCATAACCAGAGGGACAAGGACAGGGGGAGGGGCTCAGCAGAGTGGCAGCTGAAATCGTCAGGTATGGTCTTGATCTGCAACACAACCAGGAGGACTTTGGACAGGGACCGCAACGAGTCAAGCCTAGTACTCCGCAGGTGTGAGCCAAGACCTCATGTCCTCCTAAGTTTAAAACGACAGAAAAACGGTAAAATGTAGACCCTACTCCCCCAGCACAATAATATAGCAACGTAAGACGTTGGGGCTTAGACAGGGGAGTCCAGTTACACTGTGGCCCCATCCGGAGGAGGCCCCGGACAGGGCCCAACAGGCAGGAAATCAATCCGGCATAGTTTTGCAGACTTTACCTCTGGGATCACCTAATGAACTAATTAGTGACTTGTCCTGTTCCAAGTTCCTTATTTTATTCGGGAATGTAGTCAGTATTGCAGTCAGCGCCGAGTTTCAAGATGGGTCCAGTAGCCAAGAGACAGATACACACTCAGGTTGACTCAGGTTGGCCCCTTTTATGAAATACATTTTTTACTCAAGGACTTCTTCTTGCAAGCTCGTGTCACTTAAACTTTGTACCGTGGTTACATTTTTCTAAATAATACATGCATCATGGCATATCTGGGCTTTTGTTCTCCTTATCAGATATACACATTCAGTCATTCATTCACATATTTTCTAAGGAATCTTCAATATTTGAGAGGAAGTTTGTCCTCTTGTTTGCACAGTTATGCAAGTTTATTACATTCCAACATGCCTGCTCATGATGTCTATCATATGGGTCTTGCTTCAAATGACTTGACAAGGTTGCAAAAAGTCCCTTGATCTAGACCATTTACAGTCTCCTTAGTTATGTTGTATGTAGGCTCTCTTCCTCTCCTTGCATAGTTGTTTAAAGTCTTTCTCTTGTTCCTCCTCATTTGGTGCATAGATGAACACAAGAGGAGAGTCTAGCTTTAAATTTTTCGCTAGGCTCCTCTTTGACCGGTTTCTCTTAAATGATCACCTGTTCTTGACTGGTTCAGGAGCTGATAGTCCAGAGCTCACTTCTTGTTCCTGTCCCTTTTCCTCAACAACAGCAAGAAGAGGACTGGTTACCCCTCAGAGTCTGGTTCCTCTATAGGTTTCTTCCTAATGTTGCACCCTACTATGGAGTTTTTGTTAGCCACTGTTCATCATGTTCATCATCTCTGTTCAATCAATCAAATGTATTTTATAAAGCCCTTTTTACATCAGCAGTTGTCACAAAGTGCTTTCATAAAACACCTGGCCTTAAATCCCAGGGAGCAAACAACAGTAGTGTGACAACTATGCCATCTGCTGCCCATCCTCCCCCTGCAGGAGGCGGGCTTCGGCGCTCGATGTCACCGGCCTTCTGACACCATTGCCCATCTCATCAACTCATCACACCTGTTGTTTCGTTTAGCGCACCTGATCATCATCTATAGTCATTCCCCTCGGTATATATGTTCCTTCTGCTCCCTTTGTCTTTGTGTGTTATTGTCTCGCCTAGACGAGCATTGTTAAGCTCTGATTAAATGAACCTTTATCAAACGACTCCGCTCTCCGCTCCTCCTTGTTCTCCACCACAAGCTGACAAGTAGTGTTGAACCAAAGCGGAGGCATGACCAGATGGACAAGGACAGGGACAGACGGGGGGAGGGGGGGTCAGCAGAGTGGAAGCTGAAATTGTCAGGAATTGTCTTGATCTGCAACACAACCAGGAGGATTTTGGACAGAAACCGCAACGAGTCAAGCCTGGTATTCCACAGGTGGACCTCATGTCCTCCTAAGTTTAAAATGGCAGAAGACAAGGAAAATTTAGACCCTACTCCCCCAGCACAAAAATATAGCAGCGTAAGACCTTGGGGCTGAGACAGGGGGTCCAGTGATATTGTGGCCCTGAGCCCAACAGGCAGGAAATCAATCCACCCACATTGCCAAGCATCAATCAAAGGGACACCCACCAACCGCAATCATTCTGAATGGGCTGAGTATTGCCAGCAGAGTACAGCCCAATTGCACCATTACGCAACAGAGAGACAACAACAAGCCAGTGACTCCGCCCCCAAATGGCATTGGAGGGAGTGCATTCCAGTGGCGATGAGATCCCACCTGGCAAGACAGCAAGGGTGGACAGTATTAGGCCTTTCTGGTCACCTTCATGCCGCTGGGCCAGAATACACTTAATCATAGACCAAGCTGAAGAGATGATTGAATAACCCCTTATCCACCCTTCTCAACATTTATATTAATGAATTGTCATATTGGCGCACCAGTCTTATAGAATCTCAGTAAGACAAAACTTTTTTTCCAAAAAAGGTCAAGATGCAAGGACGATTAAAATATATCCTGTCTAGACACTGTTGTGCTAGAGCAAATAACTACAACTGCCTCTGCATGCAAGTTTTCTTAAAATTCAAATTGTATCCACACACCCGAAACCAGCACATCTTTGACCAAAATAAACTGTCCATGGTGGTCTACTCAACATAAAGTTCAAAGCAGACCTGCAGCGTTCCGTCAACAGCGTGTCATTGGATTTTACCGCTCGCTCGCCTAGATCTGCAGTGCTCCAATGGGAGATCAGATCGCCCATGTCCGGGTCCATGTTTTCCACTGCACTCTCTACTTCCCTATCTTCACATTTTGTGTTCTCTAACGCTTGTTAATATTACCATTTGTGACAACTAGTGCTAACAAAAACTGCATCTTTATGTCAAATGTGAAATGAGAAGAACACGGAATAAAAATCAAACAGGCGCCGGCTGACAACAAGGTAGGCAATTAATTTTTTGTCTGACGTTTGAACAGACATGCATGGGGCATTGGGATTGGTAAAATTAATTGAGGAAGGTTTAGGGGAGGTATCCTCCATTTTATAGGTTGTGGGAAACCGAAAACGCTAAAATATTTACCGTTCATCACAAAAGTAGGCTATAGTTGTGCTTTTCTTAAACCAGGTCACGTGCAAATTGAGTCACTGAGCAATTGCTGTTGCACTAAACGGCTATGATACATTTTATTAATTCGTTCTCATCTTGCACGTCAAAGAATAAGTATTGCACTATTGCAAAATACTGTAGCAATAGCATGCATTCTGGGAAATAGGCATTACAGCTGTCCAGTAGTTGAGGTTCTGAAATAAAGGATTGGGCTGCGCAGTGGTACTGGCCCAATGAGCCTTCCGGCGCTAGCCAGTGCTGAAAAGCTCTGCCTAGAAACAGTATGAGCAGTATGTCAATTACTTAAAGGAAATTACAAGAACATTTATTAACGAGTTTGTGTGGCTTTTATTATTAAAACTACTAACAGGTTATTGCCACTAGCCTTGACCATGGAGTTTATTTCATAAGAGATGACTGCCGAATCATACATTTTAATAACAGGGAACAATTTTTTTTTCTTTTGTAGGTTGACCGCTGGATCCGACTTTATCTGGGTCTCATCATTTGTAAATGTGGCATTTGACAGGATCCCTGTGCTTTGAGTTATAGTAAATCCCTCAAACTCACACACCCACATCTCTGGACCGGTACTACCGGTTATTCTTCAGTTCAGGTCCTAAAAAACTTCTACGTTAATACTGTACATTTCCTGTCTCACCACTCACAAACAGTGGAGATGTTTGAAATTGTCTTTTTCTCCAGGAGACAGGATGAGGAAGTGCAGTCCCTGGACGTTTCTTCCTATCATGTATTCTGTCTTTACAGCCGGTGGACTCTGGGTTGTGTAGGTTGATTCACTTTAAAATTAAATTTCTTTCACATTTTATTTTACCCATCTTATTTGTCTGTACTGCTCTGTGTGTACATGTCATTAACAACAGGTATTTCATAGCAGTGGAAGATGAGAAGATAACACCTCTGAGTTCAGAATACAAGTAAGGTGGAATAATAATAATTATCATAAAATGTGTTATTCCAGTAATCATGACTCCACACCATTTCCTAATATTGTATTTTTTTCACAGGCGATCTGGACCTAAATCACCTCCATATATAAGGTACACTTCACACAGAACATATTACTATTACGACCTGATAAGACCTGATACTGCCAGAACCCTACGTTTGATAGGGTTCTGTGTGAAGAACCCTATCAAACTACTGAATGTAGTATTTTTATTAGTAGTAATACTACCAACCAAATTGATTCTTCTTTCACAACAAATCCTCTTGTTTTAGCATTGCTGGAAATGCACCACCGGCTAGCTGTGTGTTTAGCCAGGTCATGAACCTTGCTGCCTTCGTAGGTAAGAAAGGGGCGTTTTATTTATTTCTGGTTGAATGTGGACACAGTCAACATTGAATACTGTTTGGAAATAATATCAGAACATTGTATGCAGGAAGACAAACATAGAAACAACAGGATGCACACATATATTGATTAGTGTTATTGTTGTTAGCATTAAGCTGTACCAGGAGCGTGTATCAACTCTGGAGCCCAAGGATAAGGAAGGGAATGCTTGGAGACCAGCAGACCACATAGATCCCTTATGGGTTTTCCTTTTCAGGGTTCATCATTGGTGTCCTCAGATACCTGCAGCTGAAACCCCAGGTCCACAAACCCTGGCTCAACATTGGCAGTCTGGTGGCTATGTCCCTGGCCTGCTTTGGCATGACTCTGGTGGGAAACTTCCAGGTAGGAGACACTGGCCCTGTTCAGGAAGAGAAAAACTGAGTCATTGGCCTCACACAACCATTAGCTCCTATTGTCCAGCACCAGTGTTTTTGGGGTCCAATAATAAAATCACCCAAAACTCGGTATTAAGTCGATGATTGTCAGAAGTTATAGGCAGGAGGTTATTTTCAGCTACAGTCCCATCTTCTTAAGGGGTATAATTGGGGGGACCATATATTATGTAATATTTGTACACTGGAAATTGACTGCAAGGAGCCCCAACAAGATGACAAAAGCCCCAAAAATATGAAACTTTTTTACATTTGGATATGACCAAACACTATGCCTATCAATTCATGCGTGGGAACTACTGTCTCTAGATATGATACTTCCATGATTTTACAATCTGCAAAATCAAAGTCCAACAACAAACATTCAGATCACATGTCTGAAATGCAGTAACGTCCAACGTAATATGTCTGGCCCAGTTGGCAAATGAGGAGGAGCTCCACAACATTGGGACGTCTATGACCTTTGGCCTGGGGACGTTGTTCTGTTGGGTGCAGTCTTTCATCACTCTGAAGGTCAACCTGAGGAATGAGGGTCGTAGGACTGGGATTCCCCGCTTTCTCCTGTCTGGGGCTGTGACCGCCTGTATGCTGCTCTGTATCCTTCCTCTGGCTAACGTCAGAAACACACACCTCACTTAGCAGGTGCTTTGATTTGCCGCCATGGTGCCGACAACATTAGCATGGCTATGTGAGCTGGATAGACTTGTACTGTTTTTTTCAATATTGTCTTTTGTTCATCTCATTGAGACAAGCAATTTTTAGTGAAGTTTATTTAATCCTTAACCCTAACCCCTATTCCTCGGGTTTAGACTTTGCCCTAATGGCGCAGCGTCTTCACATGCATGCGGCACGGACACAGTGGGCCTTGGTCATGTTCTTCCTTGGATTCCTCGCCACCTTCGGCATTGAGTTCAGACACTACCACTTTGAGATTGTCTGTACCGAGGACCGCGACCCGCCTCTGAGCTTGTCAGAAACCTTTTCTGAGGCGTCCGAGTATCAGTCTGATCAGTTATAGGTCGGATGTGGTTGACAGAACCAACTACTAGGGCTTTGGTGAACTAGAGAAAACAGGTTAGAATGCCTGTTATTTTAGAGAAAACGTATGAACAAACATGAAGCATTTGGAGTCCAGGTCTCCGCAGGTCTGTTAGTTACTGATTAATTAGTCAACCACTACGGCATGAATGCATTTGAATTGTCATTTGAATGTCATGACCTTTTACATAAATGTCTTTCTACCAATGCTGTATGTTGAGGTGATCTTAGAAAAACACTGGAACTCTTTCCGTAAAGCACAAGTCCTTACTGTTGTAATCTCATCAGCAGTGTAACAGCCTTGCAACCAGTGTTGTTCAATAAAGATACTAGTTTCACTGTGGATGGATGTGCATGAGCATGGCGATTGATCATGTAACTGTGAGTTGTTGATGGATATAGAAGTCATGTCTCCCAGATTGATATTAACTCAGTACCTCACGGTTTCAGATGATGAATGTAGCCCAATCCTCAACAGCCTGTGATGAGTCAGTATCGTTCTCATTGAGTCTCCTCATTCCACCTAACATCTCTCTTTTCTGTATACTTACTCTCTCAACTTGAATTAAGACAGACAATGATTTGTGGTGAAGCCGACTTCGGCCTCTGTACAGATTCAATTTGAAGCGTGCCATTCTGAACCATATCACTGTTTGCTTCCATGAAACAGATGTCGTGGGAATATATTTCCACAGTTCTCTCTTTCAAATGACTTAGTACACAGTTTGGCTTTATCATTCTCAATGGAACTTACCCAACCAATGGATCAGTGTTTTCCTGCTATTTGTAAGAACAATAAATCATTATTTACAGTAGAACTTGTCTTTGCATTTTTGATAAACACACCCCTATGAGATCGGTTTCACCCTGGAGGTCTCCAAGTGTGACCGTAATGCCAACATTTCAGCAATGTAATACACCAACATCCAAGTTCAATCAGCATGATTTTGAACCACAGCACAATTAAAAAAATACAATGAAAGTGATCAACTTAAATATGTATTTTTATTTAAAAGGGTAAAAAAAAAGAGGAAACTCAGGCAGGTCCCTTGAATGAGCAGTCTGCAGACTGGTATGACGTGCTCCTTGATGCCCACCTGACCTGACACCATGAGTGTAGCCTGGATACCAGACTGCTCTGAGTTCCAACAACGCTACACTGTTCCCATGTAGAGTAAAGAACATGTTGGATAGAACAGAAACAGACTGCTGGGCTGGCTACTCTGTGCACTCACAAAAAGCTATGCGCATTTGTCTCCCCTCCCCACCACAGTGACAAAGTTCTTATGAAAAGGGCCTGGTTCCATTTCAGTTAGTCGCTCCTTCCCTTAGCACAATCCCCTTCTGATTATTAATAGACCAGATGAAAGAAATAAAACAACAGCTTCATCTGGCTCTGCAAAAGACTCTGAAGTGCATCCATACATTTTACAGTTCCAGCCCTTCAATAAGACCAAAGGGACATCTGATGCTAGGGGAAGAGGGTAGTGTTCTGATTCCTGTTTTCTGACTGTGTCCTGATTCTTCACCCTTCTCCTCCAGGTTTACACTCCTGAACCCCCACCTAAAAGCAATGCTAACATGTTAGACATACTGCATAGTGAGAACTCACATGTTGAGTCCAATACTTTTCCAACCACAAGGGGGAGCCAATGAGTGCACACTGTGGAAGAGAAGGGGCCGAACCAGATGACAGCAACCATCCCCCTCCTCCAGAGTTAAGCACTGTCTGTCACTTCCAGTTGGCTGAAGGTTGTAATGAGGTTGTAGTGCAACTTCTCCTCCTCCGTCAGCTCCATGTTGCCCGGGCGCACCACCACCACCACGTTTACACCCGCGTCCTCGGCTGCCTTGGCCTCTGAAGGGAGCCACACAACATGTGACCAATAAAACCCGACATCATTCAACACAACACACTCCCTGTCAACCCCCCATCATTCAACACAACACACTCGCTGTCAACCCCCCATCATTCAACACAACACACTCCCTGTCAACCCCCAATCATTCAAAACAACACACTCCCTGTCAACCCCCCCATCATTCAACACAACACACTCCCTGTCAACCCCCC
>JACXGJ010014376.1:0-14802 GCA_016801105.1 Esox niger
CCCGGCCGCGCCACCCCCTCTGCCCGTCCCGGCCGCGCCACCCCCTCTGCCCGTCCCGGCCGCGCCGCCCCCTCTGCCCGTCCCGGCCGCGCCGCCCCAAAACAACCATTTTGCCTCTGCCTATCTATCCACAACCCAGCTTTGTGACATTGATCTTAAACCCAAATGTCTTCAGTGACCAACAAAAACAAAGGAATTTGCCTTGCCATTCCAATACTTTTGGAGGGGACTATATATATATATATATATATATATATATATATACACACAGCATAAGTGTATTCACCAATCAAAGTATGAACACAATTAAGTTGACTTATACAGGACATCCAATCCGTTCATCCTAATAGAGGTTGATTACATTTAGATTTCATCTGTAGTACAGGATTGTCACAATACTGGATGGAGGGACCAGTCACATCTCACAATGAAAAAGTGTTAGATATTTGAATTAATTAATATATTATAATTATGATTTAATAAAGAAAATGAAGTGCCTTTCCAGAAATATTTCATGAAATACCCTTGTTTTCTCGTCATGTTGTGATCCATATATAGATGGTCATATGACTGCTAAGGGATGTTGTGTATGCATGTGTGTTCTAACAAACATTAACCATTTCATCCTATACATATTACATGACCAGGGTTTATACATGTCAGGATGACTAGGGTTTTTATCTAAAAAGATGACCAGGGTTTATACATGTCAGGATGACCAGGGTTTATATCTAATATGATGACCAGGGTTTATACATGTCAGGATGACCAGGGTTTTTATCTAAAAAGATGACCAGGGTTTATATCTAATATGATGACCAGGGTTTATACATGTCAGGATGACCAGGGTTTTTATCTAAAAAGATGACCAGGGTTTATATCTAATATGATGACCAGGGTTTATACATGTCAGGATGACCAGGGTTTAAATCTAATATGATGACCAGGGTTTACATCTAATATGATGACCAGGGTTTATATCTAATATGATGACCAGGGTTTATACACGTCAGGACGACCCAAAACAGTCTGGATTCAAGTCGAGCCACTCCACTGGGACTGCTCTTCTCGATGTAACAGAGCCCCTTTGCTATGCCAAAGCAAATTATTGTTTTAAAAATGTCCTTTGACAGCTTTTTATTACCCAAAGCTTGGTTCTTGGTCCAGCTTGTGAGACATGTAATCTTAACATACCCATAAGTGTATACATTGATACTCAATGTATGCAGACACTGGAATAGACCAGATCAGACTATGCAAATAATAAGAGAATGCAAAGATGTGTGAATAATTTCAACCCTATAATCAATATAAGTGTTCAAAGACAGCATATCAGATGTTGATACTGAAAAGGTTTCATTGGTTCTTATACACCCACTTTAAATTTCATCCCAGAAACACATTTTAAAAAAGTTGGGACGGGGCAACAAAAGGGACAAGTTTAGTATTACATGAAATAAACCTGGTAGAACATATCACAATTAATTATGTTCATTGGCAACAGGTCAGTAACATGATTGGTATTAAAAGAGCATCCCAGAGAGGAGTCTGTCAGAAGATGGTGGATGAGTTCACCGCTCTGTGAAAGACATTGTGTGACAGTGTGTGACATTGTGTGACATTGTGTGACAGTGTGTGCATAAAATGAGGCAAAACAAAAAAAACACAATAGCATTTTTTTCTCTTGTATTTCATCTTTTAGATCAACAAACAGCCACGTCCCTCTCCAGGCACTCTATCACTGTGAGTGTGTATGTGTGGTGTGTCCCATGCTCTGGTCGATCTTGGCAAAGGGATATAGACAAACCTAATCCTGTCCCAACTGTAAACAATCACACCCTCTCACAGGAAACATTTAAATAACATGTCGCAGTTCAAACAAAAACATTGGTAACACGTCACAGCTCAAATAGAAACATTAATAAAGTCAGTCTTTGTTCACAACCTAAAACACATGTCTGAGCTAAAAAAAAACAAATGGAAATGGGGTCCTTTGTTTTCCTCTGTTGATCTAATATTTAGTGCACGGATGTCCGTCCATTAAAAAAACAATATATACAGTGGGGCAAAAAAGTATTTAGTCAGCCACCAATTGTGCAAGTTTTCCCACTTAAAAAGATGAGAGGCCTGTAATTTTCATCATAGGTACACTTCAACTATGAGAGACAAAATGAGAAAAAAATCCAGAGAATCAAATTGTACGATTTTTTATGAATTTATTGGTAAATTCCTTGGTAAAATAAGTATTTGGTCACCTACAAACAAGCAACATTTCTGGATCTCACAGACCTGTAACATCTTCTTTAAGAGGCTCCTCTGTCCTCCACTCGTTACCTGTATTAATGACACCTGTCCACCACCTCAAACAGTCACACTCCAAACTTCACTATGGCCAAGACCAAAGAGCTGTCAAAGGACACCAGAAACAAAATTGTAGACCTGCACCAGGCTGGGAAGACTGAATCTGCCATAGGTAAGCAGCTTGGTGTGAAGAAATCAACTCTGGGGGCAATTATAAGAAAATAGAAAACATACAAGACCACTGATAATCTCCCTTGATCCGGGTCTCCACGCAAGATCTCACCACGTGGGGTCAAAATGATCACAAGAACGGTGAGCAAAAATCCCAGAACCACACGGGGGGACCTAGTGAATGACCTGCAGAGAGCTGGGACCAAAGTAACAAAGGCTACCATCAGTAACACACTAAGCCGCCAGGGACTCAAATCCTGCAGTGCCAGACGTGTCCCCCTGCTTAAGCCAGTACATGTCCAAGCCCATCTAAGGTTTGCTAGAGAGCATTTGGATGATCCAGAAGAGGATTGGGAGAATGTCATATGGTCAGATGAAACCAAAATATAACTTTTTGGTAAAAACTCAACTTGTCGTTTTTGGATGAGAAAGAATGCTGAGTTGCATCCTAAGAACACCATACCTACTGTGAAGCATGGGGGTGGAAACATCATGCTTTGGGGTTGTTTTTCTGCAAAGGGACCAGTAAGACTGATCCTTGTAAAGGAAAGAATGAATGGGGCCATGTATAGTGAGATTTTGAGTGAAACACTCCATCCATCAGCAAGGACATTGAAGATGACATGTGGCTGGATCTTTCTGCATGACAATGATCCCAAACACACCGCCCGGGCAACGAAGGAGTGGCTTTGTAAGAAGCATCAAGGTCCTGGAGTGGCCTAGCCTGTCACCAGATCTGAACCCCATAGAAAATCTTTGGAGGGAGTTGAAAGTCCGTGTTGCCCAGCGACAGCCCCAAAACATCACTGGTCTAGAGGAGATCTGCATGGAGGAATGGGCCAAAATACCAGCAACAGTGTGTGAAAACCTTGTGAAGACTTACAGAAAACGTTTGACCTCTGTCATTGGCAACAAAGGGTATATAACAAATTATTGAGATTAACTTTTGTTATTGACCAAAAACTTTTTTTCCACCATAATTTACCAATAAATGAAAGATCCTACAATGTGATTTTCTGATTTTTTTTTCTCATTTTGTCTCTCATAGTTGAAGTGTACCTATGATGAAAATTACAGGCCTCTCATCTTTTTAAGTGGGAGAACTTGCACAATTGGAGGCTGACTAAATACTACCCCACTGTAGTTCTTCGACATAGTGGTTAGATACACAGGCTACGGAACCACAGGTCCCATGTTCAACTCCTGTAACAGTCTTAACACATTATGAGGTTCAGGACAGACAAAAATCTTTAGGTAGCTATGTAATAGGTTTTGGATATTAGGTTTTGTTCAGGGTAGACAAACACTTTCTCTAGTCTTTTCATTGGACAAAAAAAAGTTAATTATCATCCCCTATATTGATAGATACTCAATGCCATTCACAAATGTCTAATTAGCTGTTAAAACCGCAAGTGGTGTAAAAGGATTTGTTCAGTAAAACATTGCTGGCTACAACCTTCTGTAGCTACGGGAAGCCTAAAATGAAATTGTTTAATGTAGTGAGAGCCAAATGAGCCTTCATTCGTTTTATTTTAGGAGCAGGATATTATGCTGGCAGCACACAGATTTTCATTATCACAATAAATGCCATCATTGACATTTATAAGGCCATGTAGTTAACACTCGTATGTGAATAAAGAACAGATTAAAAACAACATTGGAATGGACATTAAACATAAAATAACTGATTCGATTGACAGAAAAGATTGTTAACTATATCGCCTTATATAGTTCAATGATGGCTTCTATTTTGAGAAAAAAAAACGCTGCTAGCATAATATCCTGCTGCTAGAATAACGGTCATCACTAGTTTACTGTAATATTGCGACCATTTCTGGTGGATTTTCTGGTGAATTATGGCTTCAGCATTTCTTCAGGATAGACAAACACTTCGCTTGCTGCACGATTCTCTCGTCTTTTCACCTAATGCGACTGTCCGTTATCGTCGCCTATATTGATATAGTGGTTATTGTATCAATGTCATTCATGAATGGCAAATAAGCAGTTAAAACGGCAAGGGGCAACATTCATACAGTTCATAGATGCTATTTGTGTTGGATATAAACTTAACAAGAATCGTTACTAATTTTAACACAATGGTAAATGGTGTCCAACGAAATATTCAACCTTGACGCAAAGTAAATGCATGACAACATATAATGTCAATATACTATACTGACACTGGGCAAAGGGTCAGGGGTTGTGGTTAAAGACTCAGACTCACATGGGAGACCTTGATTCAAATCTTGGGAGGGCAACCATGATCAACACTTTCTATTGCGGGCCGGCTGAACTAGGCTTGCCTGGTTTCTTGTTAAACTTTAAAAGCATCTCAGGCTTTGAGGGGAGACTTGAGGGGGTAGAAGAGACGGGGAGAAGCACAGGGGGTAGAATAGATGGGGACAAGCACAGGGGTTAGAATAGATGGGGAGAAGCACAGGGGTTAGAATAGATGGGTTGAAGCACAGGGGGTAGAATAGATGGGGACAAGCAAAGGGGTTAGAACAGATGGGGAGAAGCACAGGGGTTAGAATAGATGGGGAGAAGCACAGGGGGTAGAATAGATGGGGACAAGCACAGGGGTTTGAATAGATGGGGAGAAGCACAGGGGTTAGAATAGATGGGGAGAAGCACAGGGGTAGAAGAGTTAAGACAGCCGAATAGAGTCTTTACCAGTGCCTATCAAGACAGCAGAATAGAGCCTTTACCAGTCCTCAATGACAAGCAGATGAGTGCAACAAATGGTTGTGTAATACTGTTTACCAAGCGTTAGCTCAGCTTGGCTTTCCCCTTGAATAGAGTCAGATGTTATTTGCTGGTCAGCATTTGAGCCCTCTCCCATCTCCCTGTCACTTATATGTCCCTCCTCTGTTTAATTACTCTCTTTGGTAATTATGGAATGTTAAATACCAAGTCTGTAATATGAAACGATTTCCAGTGCTCTACAGTTGATGTAGTGGTCTAGGTCAAACCGGTCCTCTAGAGTTGATGTAGTGGTCTAGGTCAAACCGGTCCTCTAGAGTTGATGTAGTGGTCTAGGTCAAACCGGTGCTCTAGAGTTGATGTAGTGGTCTAGGTCAAACCGTTCCTCTAGAGTTGATGTAGTGGTCTAGGTTAAACCAGTGCTCTACAGTTGATGTAGTGGTCTAGGTTAAACCAGTGCTCTAGAGTTGATGTAGTGGTCTAGGTTAAACCAGTGCTCTAGAGTTGATGTAGTGGTCTAGGTTAAACCAGTGCTCTACAGTTGATGTAGTGGTCTAGGTTAAACCAGTGCTCTAGAGTTGATGTAGTGGTCTAGGTTAAACCAGTGCTCTAGAGTTGATGTAGTGGTCTAGGTTAAACCAGTGCTCTATAGTTGATGTAGTGGTCTAGGTTAAAGCAGTGCTCTATAGTTGATGTAGTGGTCTAGGTTAAAGCGGTGCTCTACAGTTGATGTAGTGGTCTAGGTTAAAGCGGTGCTCTAGAGTTGATGTAGTGGTCTAGGTTAAACCAGTGCTCTATAGTTGATGTAGTGGTCTAGGTTAAACCAGTGCTCTATAGTTGGTGTAGTGGTCTAGGTTAAACCAGTGCTCTATAGTTGGTGTAGTGGTCTTGGTTGGGGAATTTGTCTGGATTTCATTCTTGTTCTAAATGGTTTGGTCAGGATTTAACCTTGGTTCTAAGCGGTTTGATCTTGGTTTAATCCTTGTTCTAAGCAGTTTGGCCTGGTTTCCCTTCTCACTGGTTAGGAAGACCTGGAGCTTTTGTGTCTCTTTGGTATAGCACACCTCTGGGGTAACTTGGACTAACAAATAAAGAACTAACTTGATGATTAACGTGCTAATTTTGCATAATGATTACACCATGGCAACAGTTGCCTGGGTTATGTCCCCTGCCGCAGGACAATGGTTACCATGGGGTTGTAGTATGTAGGCTGGTCCTGCTGCTGGAGCCTCAGGGCAGGTCTGTGGACAACGTCAGTGGAACAGAGAAGAGACAGTGAGAACAGAGAGGGTGTAGAGTTCAGGGGTGAAAGGTTGTTTGGGACAAGGGGTTAATATGTTTCTGAACTTTTTCTGAACTCTTCTTATCCCTATTTAGCAACAATATGAATGCAGAAACAACAATTTGTCAGGACTTCCTTTCTACTGCCCTTCAACAGGAAACCGTAGATACACAATATGACAAACCTGGCAACGAGAGAGGATGTGAGGTTTTGGATTACATACATTTTATACATATATGTTACTCTTGTTTTCTTGCAATAAATTACACACATTTTGTTCATGTATGTACAGCCCTGGAAAAAAATGAAGAGACCACTCCTTAAATAATATTTTCTTCAATCAGCATCTCTATATGTATGGCAGCCATTCAACTCCAGTGTCTGTTAAATGTCAACACAGGCACACCTCATTTTATTTAGGTACTGACTAGGTAATTACCTGAACCAAATCTAATTTAATAAGGAGTAATAAGTATAAATTATAAATATCACTGCTGTGGTCATCACTATCCTCTTGCAATTGGACCATCTGCATGGCAAAAACTGTGCAAGTAATACCTCAACCTAGCATGGTTTATCCAGCAGGACAAGGCTTTATGCCACAGAGCCAAGTCAATCAAGGTGTGGATGGAGGACCATCAGATCAAGACCCCATCATGTCCAGCCCAATCCCCACCGCATTGACATTTCTGAGTTCTACTAAGTTAAAACATTAATATTTAGTTGAAACATTTATATACATTTTTCTTTGCATTATTTGAAAACAACGCATGTTTTTTGGTAATTTTGACCAGTTATTTTATACAAATAAATACTCTAAATGACAATATTTTTATTTGGAATTTGGGAGTGATGTAGCCAATAGTTTAGAGAGTAAATGAAAAAAAAAGTATCATTTTACTCAAACCTATGAATAGTAAAACCAGAGAAACTGTACATTTGCAGTGGTCTCAATGTTTTCCAGAGCTGTGGTTACTCATCTATGGCTTGAACTTTGTGATACTTGCTGATATAAAAATAACTTCATGAAATTCATTTGGTTGATTGAGGAGTACTGATAAAAATGCTCTAATAATAACAGCAACTACAACAATAGCCTGAGAAATAAAAGATGAAGATGAGCAATACTAGATTCTGTAACCTGCCGATGCTGTCTGCACGGTCAGTGTATTGCTCAGTTTGCTCCAAGACAGTGGTTTAATGCTATCGGTCTCTGAACACAGTCCATTGTCTATCACCATGTACTGTGTTCAGACATAGATAGCATTAAAGTTTACTTGGAGTTTTTGTCTTTCCAAAAGGTGACAGATTTGCTTAGTTTAAGCTTCTGTGTCGTCATGTCTTGACAGTGTATGTAAGTGTGATGAGGCCATTTAATAAATCACTGCCTCTTCAAGACGGCTCTGCTCTGGGCTCCAGAGAGGAAGGAAGAAGAAATTGTACAATAACTCTAGGCAGAAAATCAACCCACTTAGTTTGCTGAGCATTGTCCCAGACCCCCAAAGGGACACCAGTAGACCAGCAGCTAGCCTGAGACTAGGCTGTGTGTACCTGACAGTGTTCCCACCCAAAGCTCAAGCCCCAGGACACTCAAAGCTGGACAGAAAGCTTGTCAGGGATCCAGCCCACTGAAGTTGAATGGTAAAAAGCCTGGCTCTACCTGGGGCCCTGTCATGTGGATGACTTGGGAGCACAAGTCGGACAGTGACTCAGCCCCTGGAATAGGCGAGTGTCAGCCATCCCAGGGGAGAAGGGAAGTACAGACAGAACCGCTGCTTTAGATGACAGGCTGAAAAAGGAATCGAGTTTTGAACGCAGACACATTAGGAGTGAAATTCATGCCTTAGTGTGCCAAATGGAACAACTTCCTTTGTTTGTCAGGAAAATGGATTTGATAACTGTACATATTTGCATGAGTGTGACAACATGAAACATGAGGGAAATGTTTCTCCTCTTCTGAAATGTTTTGTTTGTAAGTAAGGATTTTAGGCTTGAGGCTAGGGTAACAATCATCTTTAAGGTTGGAATTAGAGTTCAAGGTTTGTGATGAGATTTGATGTTAGGATTTAAGGTTAGGTTTTTGTAACAGGTTTGGGGTTACTCCTAGGGGTTGGTTGACAGTTGAAGAGTTAAATATAATCTTTAATGGAAATACATTGTGCTCCTCAGATGGTCCTCCCACTTATGGAGAAACTTGTGTTTGTCTCAATGTCAGAGTTGTAGAGCAGAAAGGGAATTCCCGTCTGTCTCAAACTTTCTCCTCGTGAATCTAGTTACTGCCAGTCAGACAAGCCTCTTCTGACTGTCTGCCTGTGTGTGTGCGCGTGCACATGTTTCCGTGTTTGTGTTCGAGTGTGTTTGTATAATTGTCCTGCCTCTTCACTATCCATGACTGTCTCTTATAATTCATATACATGCTTTTTCATGAGCAGTTTTTGGATAAAAATGTATTGAGTACGTGTGATCTCTGGGACATACGTCTCTGGAAGAATGTGCTGGAACATTTTCAACAGTTGTTGGTCATTACACTGAACTGAAGGAACATGTGTCAACAGTTGTTGGTCATTACACTGAACTGGAGGAACACGTGTCAACAGTTGTTGGTCATTACACTGAACTGGAGGAACATGTGTCAACAGTTGTTGGTGAGGGGTTGGGATTAGGGGAGAGGGGTTAGGGGTTGGGATTAGGGGAGAGGGGTTAGGGGTTGGGATTAGGGGTGAGGGGTTAGGGGTTGGGTGTTGGGGATTGGGGGTAAGAAAATAAAAAGCCAATGTTTCAACATTTTCAAACCCTTCTGCATCTGATATCACTTAATTCATGTTAAAATCTGTAACACCAGCTTGTCTAGCTAAGGTTTTCATGTTGTTTTCCTCCCCTTGTCTATTATTTTCCCCGTTCTCAACATGACATTGGCCATAGCTTTGTAATACAGTTGAGTATAAAATGCTATCAAAGACTTAACAAAACAGAATCTTGAACTCAAAAACACAAAAGGCATTATGACAAATAATTAAATTAATCTTTGTGAATATCCACTTAGCAAAAGTTGTTTATTCACAGGTGTAGTTATGACCTTCCATAACAGTGAAGTACAGATGCCCCAAAATATACAAAATAGTTTGAGTTCTTCTTACCAAAGCAATATACTATACAGACACTGGTGTGCTGTTAGGCCAAAGGAGGAGTTTCAGAGTCGTGGTTTTAAAATGTTGGATTGAAACCGACAGACATTTCTGGCAGAGAGATTCCATGTGTTCGGTCCAGTATTACGCAACAAGCGCCATTTCCATGACGATGATGTATCAGCCACACATAGTTCTAACTGTAACTGACATACAAGCACAGTTCCTGGAAAGCTATGAGTATTGTAACTAATCAGCTTCAAAAGGACGGCCCATAACATTAGCTAATCAGCTTCAAAAGCACTGCCCTTTACATTAGCTAATCAGTTTCAAAAGGACTGCCCTTTACATTAGCTAATCAGCTTCAAAAGGACTGCCCATAACATTAGTTAATCAGCTTCAAAAGGACTGCCCATAACATTAGCTAATCAGCTTCAAAAGGACTGCCCATAACATTAGCTAATCAGCTTCAAAAGGACTGCCCATAACATTAGCTAATCAGCTTCAAAAGGACTGCCCATAACATTAGCTAATCAGCTTCAAAATGACTGCCCATAATCACTGTAGTCATGGAAGATTCATCCTAACCAGTGGGCCTCTAGAACTTCCCCATTAGCTCCCAACATGATAGGACTACATGGTCACCTCTCTCCCTCTTCCCTCCCCCTCTCTCTCCCGCTCTCTCTCTGAGGAGCACTGTTTTGTTAATGAACCCATGTCTGCTGTACTTTTACTGTAGTGGGGCAGAAAAGGAGTGTGTGTGTGTGTGTGTATTGGGGGCAGTCCTGATGAGTGCTGTGATCATATATCATGTGATAACTGCTTGAGGAGAAGCCAAACTAAGTTAACCTCAGGGCTGAGATCCTCTCACACTGCACACTGCACAATACACACACACACACACACACACACACACACACACACACACACACACACACACACACACATCTGTCTTCAATTGATTATTGAACAGTATGAGTACAGTAAAATGAAATGCAGTTTGTCGTACTATATCTGTGCTGTTCAATGACAGTACAAACTTTATTCATAAATTTGTCCAGCAATACTTCAGTCACATTGATGTCACAAAACACCAAGGAAGCTACCTGTCTGGTCCAGAGCTGCTAAAGATGTAGAGACAGACACTGACAGATCGGGACACTTCCACAAAAACCATTTGTTGACTGGAGTATTGTTATACCAAGGACAGGATAGTGTATATAAATGGACATTCTACAGTTATTGTTATTTAGTTGCTAAAGCATTCTAGAGTTGTCAACTTTATTTCTGCCATTTTCTTTGTATACACTGTAACATTTCTGCTTTTAATGCATCCAGTGCTTTAGTCTTTTCAGTTTGTTTCAGGGCTTTGTTTAGAAACGCTGGGAAACAGGAAATCCTGTTCGATATCTTTAATTTGCATAGCCAGTTCAGACAGGAAACCAGTGGTCATTGGTCAGTGAAGTATCAGCTGATATCAGGAATCCCTCCTATCACAGTATCAGATTTCATACTGACTATTCATCAGGTTACTCAGTCTGATGAGCGCTGGGTGTAAAGTATACAGGTGCAAAGCCACCCACCCCAGCGGTTCTGTGCTTCCTTTTTGGGGTGGGGGTTTCAGTAATGTGTGCCTTAATTATTGCCTACAGAGATTGCTGCTAATGATATTATGGTGTTGATAATGTTATTAGTATTATTGTATACATTATCATGTGATGACAGTGAGTTACCCCAGATGACCAGAATCTAACGCCAAGACCTATAAAATTACTACAATGCATCTTTCCAATAAATGGTTAAACTAATGTGGCATTTTCTGTCTGAACTTGTTCTCTGCATGGTGCTACCCAACTGAGACCATGGTGGTCATCTTATCAGCTAACAGCACAGTCAAGTTTCAAACTGGGACCATGGTGGTCATCTTATCAGCTAAAAGCACAGTCAGGTTTCAAACTGAGACCATGGTGGTCATCTTATCAGCTAACAGCACAGTCAAGTTTCAAACTGGGACCATGGTGGTCATGTTATCAGCTAAAAGCACAGTCAGGTTTCAAACTGAGACCATGGTGGTCATCTTATCAGCTAACAGCACAGTCAAGTTTCAAACTGGGACCATGGTGGTCATCTTATCAGCTAACAGCACAGTCAAGTTTCAAACTGGGACCATGGTGGTCATCTTATCAGCTAAAAGCACAGTCAGGTTTCAAACTGAGACCATGGTGGTCATGTTATCAGCTAACAGCACAGTCAAGTTTCAAACTGAGACCATGGTGGTCATGTTATCAGCTAAATGCCCCCTTTTGCCCCCCTGTGGAACTGGGCCTGCAATTGGGATACAATCATTTAGTAATTAATTATTTACTAATCATTGGACACCTATCTGGAAGTTGAAAATAAACAGTTTTGCACTGTGTCAACAATTTTTTAATTATTAATATATTTTGATTAAAATTTAGCAACCGAACTTATCAGTCCAAACACTGAATCTATTGAGAGACTAAGAATATTCTGTAGGTAGAGGACACAAAACCATTAAGTGTAATAAGAACATTTACTTACTCTTAAATTTTGACCAAGTTCAACCAAAAACAGTCAAGTGTGGGTGAGAGTGTAAGCATTGGATAACTGAGTGTTAATGACAACACCAGACAACACCACACAGAAGGTCACCATGCTAACCCAGTCAAACCTGGGTGCAAGTTACACCATATCATGGCATTATAATGTAATGTTGTACAACGCTGAAACGCGAAACCGACAAAAACCTAACATAGGCTGTATATAGCAATCTAATGTTAACTGTGAGGACTGCTACTTGGGTCAAATAGTTAGATAAAATGTATTCACTTTTCATATGACGGGTTAATTAGGAAGTTACACCCGACAGCACTAAGTTACTCGATAAGTTACTTCGATAAGCCGGTTGCCTTGCTTCATAGTACACCCCTCAGGTTACCCTGACAACACCACACAGAAGGTCACCATGCTAACCTAACCAGGTTCAGTTCAGAATGTCACCATGTTACCCTGACAACGCCATACAGAATGCTACCAGGTTACCCCCATACAGCAACTGAATGCTATTAGACACAACGGTACAGCAGTCCAGCCCCCTGACAGGGACAGAACCCCCTCACCCCCCAGGGGGGAACAGCGTGAGTCTTTATTCATAAGACTGTTAGATGAATCTGTGATTATGATGCTATATTTCTTCTCTGTTCTATGGCCTAGCCCCAGGGCCTGATGGGAGATTTTAGAACACTGAAGCAGTTTAGAAAGTAGTTGAATAAAGCCTAGTCATTTCTTAACCATGGTAAATGAATCCTTAGATGTATAAATACTCTCTGGTGCCGCTGTAGCCCACAGATCCAACATCACAGGTGTGTTCTAGGGATGGCCTGCAGGTGGGCAAAGCATCTTCCTCACCTGTCTGACTCCGGGGTGCTCATTCCTGGTCCTGGAGAGCTACCCTCACCTGTCTGGTGCTCATTCCTGGTCCTGGAGCGCTTCCCTCACCTGTCTGACTCCAGGGTGCTCATTCATGGTCCTGGAGAGCTACCATCCTGTAGGTTTTCACTCCAACCCTAATTCTCCACACCTGATTCTAATAACGAGCTGGATGAAAAGCTAAGTCAGGTTAGTCACAACTAGGGGTGCAGAGAAAGCCTACAGGATGGTAGATCTCCAGGACCAGGATTGGGCACCCCTGGAGGTCATACCCAAACCTCATGAAAGGAAGTGACAACTCAAGTGGTCTATAGACTCCTGGACTGGAGGACGAGGTGAGGGAGACCCTTTGTACAAAACTCTCTCCAGGACAAGAACAAATCCCTCTGCCAAACACAATATGTTTGGTTAAAGTCCCAGCAGGTCCTGTCTGATGGAGAGATTCAGAGGGATTTGTTTGTTTGTCTTTCCCCTTTTCACTTTTGTCTTTCATTCAAGCCATGTTTTTTCCACATGCTTTGATATTGTAAAGAAATGTTTCACATGCCAAATAACAACTTTCAAAATGAGGGGGAAGACAGCTGAAGAGAAGGTGATGAGAGGAATAGCCAGAGCGTTTGCTAGATGAGGAGATAGACAAAGAGAGAGGTAGAGAAATGGAGTGAGAGGTTAGCACTTACTAAGTTGTTAATCGTGTACATTTGTCTCCTTCAAACTTTTAGTAATTAAAATCAGTTCCCTTTCAGTTGTATAATCCAGACCTTTGCTCGAGTTGGTCCTTTTACCCTTGACACACAGCTGCTCACAGCCATTGTGATGATACCTCATCTACCAGGTTCACGCTGCCCAATGGTTCCTTTTTCAAGAATAGTCATTAGCAGCTAATTAGCATGAGATGGTCATCCAATCCAGTCCCTTGTGCAGGGGTGCGTTCAAGAGCAGTCTCGTCCTGACTAAGGGCTATAATAGAGATCATTTTCTCCCTCTGTTGGCAACCTGCAATAGGTCCCTCATTGCAAAACAAACACACCCACACACGTGCAGACCAATTACCAGAGAGAGTTCCTGCCAATAACTATTTTACTTTAGTAACTATTGGGGCTTTTGGTTGTGATAAATTGATGGAAAAGTCCCCAGAGCTACATGTAACAAAATACAAAATAACAGTAGATGTAATTTGTTACGTTACCCGCAAAAATATAATGGAATCCGCTTACAAATACTAAAATAGGAATCCCTTTTCAAATAATTGATGTTTGCTTCTTGGAATATTTAATTGAAAAAGAAGAGGTGAATGTAAGTTTGCGCTTGTCTTTTCACAATCTTTGCTGTACCACGAGATGTTTAATTAAAAGGTCATTTTTCTCTTTTCTTGAGTAAATTATGATGAAAGAGAGTTCCACGTGACCATTGCTCTGTACAATACTGTGGGTTGCCTGGAGATATTTTATTTGGAGTCTGTGAAGAATGCATATATCAGGGTGCATTTAGAATGCATTTAGAATGCCTTTAGAATGCATATATCAGGGTGCATTTAGAATGCATTTAGAATGCCTTTAGAATGCATATATCAGGGTGCATTTAGAATGCATTTAGAATGCCTTTAGAATGCATATATCAGGTTGCATTTAGAATGCATTTAGAATGCCTTTAGAATGCATACATCAGGTTGCATTTAGAATGCATTTAGAATGCATACATCAGGTTGCATTTAGAATGCATTTAGAATGCATACATCAGGTTGCATTTAGAATGCATTTAGAATGCATA
>JACXGJ010014377.1:0-14936 GCA_016801105.1 Esox niger
GAAATAGCCTACGGCTAGCAACCAAAATGAACCACACTACTGTGGTAAAACACTCAACATAAATAGGTTCCCCAATTGGAGGCAATAACGAACACCTGCCTCCAATTGGGGAGACCAAAACACATAGAGGTGGCTAGAGTCACCTCTTTTGGTCATGTCCTGACTATGGCCCCAGCCAGCGCAAAGATGGCTAGGGGCACAGCCAGGACATGACACTTTCTGATGTATCAAATACTTATGTCATGCAATAAGATGCAAATTAAGTATTTAAAAATCAAACAATGTGATTTTCTGGATTATTTTTTTTGATTCCGTCTCTCACAGTTGAAGTGTACCTATGATAAATTACAGACCTCTACATGCTTTGTAAGTAGGTAAACCTGCAAAATCAGCAGTTTATCAAATACTTGTTCTCCCCACTGTAGCTACTTTTTTAAAACTCTTATTTTGGGCTGGAGAGGTAAGATGTTGTTTATGTGTATAATTTAGAAGTAGAATCACTGTCATACCTCAGTTCATTATGAATTTTCTAATTTGAAAGCAACTGCTTTTTATGACACAGGGCACATTTCAGTACATACATGACATGTGGACCCATTTTCTCTTGAAAACACCACTTTTACAACCAGTGGCCAATAATCATGGGAATGCATTTTTTAAGTAATCCAAAATAAAGTATTTGGGTCTTTTAATGGAATACCAATGTCATATTTCTAATTCCACAAATTTGTTGGATGCATTTGCAGTTATTATTTGGTTGTGGTTTGGGTTGTGTTTTGCCTAATAGTAACTCTGGTGAATAATGACTAGAGCAACTACATTTGTTAAATTAGTAGGTATGTTTAGTTTGCAAACATATAAACATGTTTTCTCTTTGTTGTTGTGTGGTTTGTGTGCATATTGATGTAAAACCATATATACACTTTGGGATCTAAGTATTAACAACTTAAATATAAATTTACATTTCATTGGAAGTGAATGTGCCTAGATAATGAGAACAACAGAAACCTCTCTGTTGAGATTCTCTCTGTAGGTTGCGCTCTGATAACCACAGGAATGTTTAGATTGACACTTTTGGCATGGGGGTTACTGTCTTGGCTTTGCTTGGTAAACACGCCCCTCAATGTATATAACAGCTTGTAACCAACATTACAGTGAGAAGAGACTGAGTGAGATGGGATTGAGGTTGTGTAAGGAAGACCAAGTCTGATACCTCACGAACAAGACTATGTAATAATGCAATAAACACATTTTCTACACTTTCCCTTGACAACCGGGTATGAAAATTATTATTACAACCACTACACAAAATGGATGATTTCTAACAGCAGCTAAAAAATAAAAGGGAACCCTTAAATCACACATTGGGTCTCAATGAATGAAATATATTAAAGATCAAAATGTTTACAGTGTATTGTGTAATTTGTTGACAACAAAATGATGTAACAACAGTCATTTGAAATCAAAATCACTATGTGACTGAGGGCTATATTCAAACTCACACCGAAAATCCAAGTAAACAGCTGAAATCAGAGTCTGTTCCAACTTGTGTAAATTTCACTATGTGGTGCAGTAGTGTGTATGGCCCTCACATGCCTGTATGCACTCCTGACAATGTCTGGGCATGCTCCTGATAAGATGGCGGATGGTGTCCTGGGGGATCTACTCCCAGACCTACATCAGGGCATCAGTGAGCTCCTGGACGCCTGGTCTGTTGTGTCAATGGAAGTTCTCAGTTGGATTCAGGTCTGGGGAATGTGAGGGCCAGTCAATGGCATCAGTGCCTTTGTCATCCAGGAACTGCCTTAACACTCTGGCCACATGAGGCCCAGCATTGTCCTGCACCAGGAGTAATCCAGGGCCCACAGCACCTGCGTAAGGTCTGACAATGGGTCTGAGGATTTCATTTCGGTACCTAACAGCAGCCAGGGTACTATTGGCTAGCACGTGACCCTCCAAGTATATTTGTTTCAGACCATCACTGCTTTTCAGAAACCCCCCGCAAAATGGATCATGCTGGATGATGTTGCAGGCAGCATAATTTTCCATGGCGTCTCCAGACACTTTCACATCTGTTACATGTGCTCAGTGTGAACCTGCTCTCTTCTGTGAGAGAATGAGGTGCCAATGGCAGACCTGCCAATTCTGGTGTTCTCTGGTGAATGCCATACTGCATTTTGTTGTACTGCGCTTATACTGTTCAATGACAATGAAGTAGAATCGAATCTAATCGAATGCCATTCGAACTGTATGGTGCTGGGCTGTGAGCACAGGTTCGACTAGAAGACGTCGGGCCCATTCTGTTTCTGACACTTTGGTCAGAAACATCCACCCCAGTAGCACACTGGGGGTCATTTTGTAGGGCTCTGGCAGTGCTCCTCCTGTTCCCCCTCCCACAAAGGAGCAGATACTAGTCCTGTTGCTGAGTTGATGCCCTTTTACGGTCCTGTCCATCTCCTCGCGTAACAGCCCGTCTCCTGGTACCTCCTCCATGCCATTGAGATTGTACTGGGAGACACAGCAAATCTTCTTGCGGCGGCACATATGGCTATGCCATCCTGGAGGAGCTGGACTACCTGTACAACCTGAATGGGCTGCAGGTTTTGCCTCATGCTACCAGTAGTGACAAGGTCACTAGCAAAATGCAAAACTAGAGAAGAATCTGTCAGGAAGGATAAGGAGAGAGCAATTGTCTGTGGCCACCACCTGCAAAACCATTCCATTTTTGGGGGTTGTCTTTCGCTTGCCTCTTCAGTGCACATGTTATCACTTTCATTTGCAACAAAACAGGTGATATTGATTCTGAATCGCTTATGCTTACTAACTGGACAGATTGGTTTGTTTACTTGACTTTTAATTAACTTGGTGTTATACTGTGATTATTACGTAGTCCCTCTAATTTAAAAAAATTGCCCCCATGGCCCTTGGATTGAACTTGAGGGGACGAAGAAACAAAATTGTTCACTTACTAGGTTGATAACACCCACAATTAAAAGCAAACTGTTATCACGTGTGTAACCCTGGTGGCCATGTAGAGTCAAATGTAACTGACGCAAAGGCATGTTTACATATGTAAGAGGACTATTGACAGCGTTAGCCACATTTCTTTAATCTTTGACAGTTATTGTAGCAGTGACAAATGGGATTTAACCCTTTAGACCCCAATAGAATTCTAGACTGCTGGTGTAGATATCTGAGAATTCTCAAAATAAATTATATTTGTTCATACATTTCATAGAAACTGATAAAGCACAAAAACTAGAACAAAGTTAAAGAGGACATCATGTCTATGTAAGTTTATAACATGTTGTAGACGCTTGTAATAAACAAATTGACCTCTCACTCTTCCTACTCCTCTCCCTCTACGAGCGCAGCACCATTTTCCACTACAGAATTTCTATAATATCCTGATAGACTAACCAGATAGTGAACTAATTTCAGCAAGCAGTTATGTTTGTTTCTATATGACGAATCGGTAGAAACAAGAACGAACATTTAAGTTTGCATAACAAAACAGTGAGTTTTTGGCCACAAGGTTGAGCAAGCAATCATTTAAGGTAGGCAAAACTAACGTGATCATAAAATAAGCATAAGGCACACACAAAAATAAAAAACAAAAATCTCACAATATCCTGGTTGCATAAGTATGCACACCCTCTTATAACTAGGGATGTGGCTGTGTTCAGAATTGACCAATCACTAATTCAACTAATGTTGAATAGAAGTCATTACACACCTGCCATCACTTAAAGTGAATGATTAATCACAAATAAATTAATTTCCTGACATTTTCTTTGTTGCATCAGAAAAGCCATGGTCTGCAGAGTGCTTCCAAAGCATCAGTGGGATCTCATTGTTGAAAGATATCAGTCAGGAGGTTACAAAATAATTTCCAAAACATTAGATATACCATGGAACACAGGGAAGACAGTCATCCTCAAGTGGAGAAAATATGGCACAACAAAGACAAGAACTGGACGTCCCTCCAAAATTGATGAAAAAACAAGAAGAAAACTGGTCAGGGAGGCTTCCAAGAGGCCTACAGCAACATTAAAGGAGCTGCAGGAATTTCTGGCAAGTACTGGCTGTGTGCTACATGTGACAACAATCTCCCGTTTTCTTCATATGAATGTGGCATGATGGAGACCTTTTCTTACAATGAAAAACATATAAGCCCATTTTCAAGAGCAAACATCAAGTCTCCCAAAAACACATGGGAAAATGTGTTATGGTCTGATGATGCCACGGTTGATCTTTTTGGCCATAATTCCAAAAGGTATGTTTGGCACAAAAACAACACAGCACATCAGCCAAAGAACACCATACCATACATGGCAGCATCATGCTTTGGGGCTGTTTTGGTTCAGCTGGAACCAGGGCCTTAGTCAGGGTGGAGGGAATTATGATCAGAAGAAAACTTTCAGGTGTCCTTTAGAAAGCTGAAAATGAAGAGGAAATTCACCTTTCAGCACAACCACGACCCAAAGCATACTTCCAAATCCACAAAAGCATGGCTTCACCAGAAGAAGATGAACATTTTGAAATGGCCCAGCCAGAGCCCAGACCTGAATCCAATTCAACATCTGTGGGGTGATCCGAAGAGGGCTGTGACCAGGAGATGTCCTTGCAATCTAACAGATTTGGAGCGCTTTGGAGTGGGCAAATATTGCCACATCAAGATGTGCTATGCTAATAGACTCCTACCCAAAAAAGACTGAGTGCTGTAATAAAGGTGCTTCAGCAAAGTATTAGTTCAAGGGTGTGCACACCTATGCTACCCCCTCAAAGATTTCAGTTTGTTTTTCAATTGAATTGTTTATATTACAGCTCACATAAAAGGTAGAAAAAGTTCTGACATGATTTATCTTTGTCAAATGTTTGTACAACACAAACACCTGCCATTTTGTCAGGGGTGTGTAGACTTTTAATATCCACTGTATATTTTGTGATATTTACGCAAATATTATTGTTAAAGAAACACAGCCACCTGGGAATCTAAAGCCACTATGGGAATCTAAAAGGGCGTTGACGGCCGCTATGGGATCTAAAGGGTTTAATTACAAAAATGTAATCAGATTCCTCACAAGCAGCAACTATCTAATTGAAACATCAAAAGAAGTAATTTGTGAGATCCATGTTTTGCGAAAGGATTCCATATTGGTGGCATGATAAATTGGGATGACAGAGTAATTGACATGTAGGCTTGTTGTACTGTTTATACCTAGTTAATGACAATTTACAATGTTAATGTCAATGTCAGAACAGTGTTAATGTTAATGTCAGAACAGTGTTAATGTCAGCTTTACAATGTTAATGTTAATGTTAATTTTATATCGTAGACAATATATGTAAATCTTATCTTTGGTCCCTCTACACTTCTGGGTCTTTTCTCTATGCAGTTCAGTAGAGCAGACATTAACATGATCTCATCCACATTCTCATCTTTCTCTCCTTATTATTTCTCTCTGCCACCTTCCATCATGCTGTAAAAGCAGAGTTTATCTCTGCCTGCTTCTCACTCAACCTAACTATACCTTGAGCTAATGTGGGGAGAGACATCTTTGGGAGCTGCCTAACACTGCTCTCCCTCCCCCTTTTCTCCTCTTCTTACCTAACACTGTTCCTCTCCTTCTCTGTATCCCACTATTCCTCTGTCACCCCACCTCCCTCTCTTTTTCACATCTTTCACACTGTATCCCTCCCCCTCTTTCTGTCTCATTTACTCCTTTATTTAACCATTAAGGCACAAAGGGGCGTGGTAAACTACCAATATACCACAGCTAAATTAGAGCCCTGTCTGAAAGCCGATGTATATCAGACTGGATACAACTGGTATGACAAATTGTTTTTCTTCTGTTTTAATTGAACTGGTAACAGTTTATAATAGCAATTAGGCACCTCAGGGCTTTGAGGATAAATGGCTAATGTACCACAGTGATGTCTGTATCCAGGCTCTCCATGTTGCATCATTCTTAAGAACAGCCCTTAGTGTGGTACATTGGCCATATACCACAAACCCCTGAGGGGCCATCTTGCTTAATTATCAAGGCTTTGCTGACATGAGCTGGCACGTTAACAAATGATGGCCATTGACACTAAGGCTCCGCTGTGTGAATGCCTGATTGTGTTAAATAATTGACAAGGCCAGCACTGTGGTCATCGGTCAGCTTTTCATTTCATTGCCACTGGTTTATAGACCTAAGACAGTGCTCTATAAGTCAGACAATCAGTGTGTTTTCTTCTGAGAGGGTGATCATCTAACCAGTTTCCCAAATTGCTCACTGGGATTCTTTACAGGGCTACTTTCTTTTTCCCCCTTGAGTCAGCCCTCCACCCTATAATGCTGGCATAGAGTGCACAGATATCCCTGGTACAGGAATCTATCAATGTCTGGCCAGATATTTGGCATTAGGAAAACTACTTTCCTTAACCACCAACCCATACATGATAAAACTAACCTTGGGAGTAACCCAAATACAAACACTTTGCTCATTTATTCAATTATGAGCTTTTCCCTAGTGAGGACATTCCCAATTCACACACACACACACACACACAAACACTTTCCCTGGGGAGACCTACTCCAGTGCTAAGGTGCTCATCTGAGGAGACATGGACTTTGACCAAGACTACCTTCTATAGGCATCTTCCAAACACAGCATCATAATCAGTCTTCTTTGTCCCCATCTATTAGCATCACAATAACATTCAGAGTCTAGGTATAGCATTCCTTGGTGCTTCCTTGTCATTACGTGTCTCATTCCTGGTGGAGTTACCCTCTGATAACACAATACAACACTATACATGGGCAGGTTAAACTGCATTTGATTTCGTTTTGTGGACACACGACATTACAAAATACACACAGGGGTAATATGGACATCTCTGTTGTATTGTTCAGTCAATGCAACAACATATCAGCTCAATACATTGATATAAAACATTGTTCTCCTACAGCCCTATACAATTACCTTAGATTAATTGCCTATATCCTTTGAGAGCACCTGCAGTTATGCACGCTTTGAAAAAGAAAAAAGAGCCTACCTGTAATGCTACAAAAAATATTATTCTGGAACAACAGTGAAATCTAACCTATAATAGAGGAAAATGTTTTAGAACTAAAAAACAATTTTTAATCAATAATAGCTTGTGAAAAAGCAGTGTAAGCTGATCAGCAACATTGACATGCTCCATAGTCTTGTTTGCTCATACATACCGAGGGTGCCAATAATTCAGGATGGCTCTGTATACTCTTTGTTGGTGAGAGATCACAGTGAGTCAGACAGTCAGTGAGCTGTAGTTTTGGTTGCTGACATGGTCTCACATCGTTCTCCCTGTTGAGTGACGACGGTGAAGGGTATTAGCATTGGAGATGTGACACCCAACAAGGCCTTGCGGATTTTCAGCCAGCGTCCCCTAGTAAAACCTGTGGTATCATAGAGTACACCTGTATGGAAGCCTCTGCATTTGTTATGTTCCTCCACTCATGCCCTACAACAATGTGTTGATGTATATGCAATTCCTACTATTCTACTTACTTTCCCAACCAAACATTTGTAACATTATTTTAATAATTCCATTCCATTTAGGGGGATTTTCCCATACAATTCTCCAAGAAAAATCTCTAGGAGATGCATTTACGTTTACACTTGACAATACATACCCTAACCCATAACACAGTGAATACTAACCCTAACCCATAACACAGTGAATACTAACCCTAAACCATATCACAGTGAATACTATCCCTAACCCATATCACAGTGAATACTAACACTAACCCATAACACAGTGAATACTAACCCTAAACCATATCACAGTGAATACTAACCCTAACCTATATCCCAGTGAATACTATCCCTAACCCATTTCACAGTTAACACTAACCCTAACCCATATCACAGTGAATACTATCCCTAACCCATAACACAGTGAATACTAACCCTAAACCATATCACGGTGAATACTAACCCTAACTCATATCCCAGTGAATACTATCCCTAACCCATAACACAGTGAATACTAACCCTAAACCATATCACAGTGAATACTAACCCTAACCCATATCCCAGTGAATATTATCCCTAACCCATATCCCAGTGAATACTATCCCTAACCGATATCACAGTGAATACTAACCCATATCACAGTGAATACTGACCCTAACCCATATCACAGTGAATACATACTCTAACCCGTATCACAGTGAATACTAACCCTAACCCGTATCACAGTGAATACTAACCCTAACCCATATCACAGGGAATACTAACCCTAACCCATATCACAGTGAATACTAACCCTAACCCATATCACAGTGAATACAAACCCTAACCCTTACAAAGGTTAATGCTCACACTGTCCTGTGCAACAGTGAATGCTGAATGTTGACTGTAAACCATACAACAGTTAATACTAACTCAGTATTTTCATTCTCCGTTGCTATCCTCCATTTCCCACTACCAGTAGCCTTGAATGACAGAAGGTACAGGTACATCCAAATAAAATAGTGAGTATGGAAAAAGTTATTATGCCTTAACTCTACAAGTATTTCCTTACAATTGCATGCAATGTACTTTAAGTTAAATTGGTACTTGTCACTGCGGCTGCTTATGGATGGTGTCCCATGGGAGTGCCTGGAGGGTCAGCAGAGGACAGGGAGGGCCTGATTAGAATAATGTAGCGTAAAGTACATCCCAACAGAATGACTTTAATCCCATGTTGAACTGTCCTGTTAAAGGTACATTCCACCCATTTTTAGCCTTAGACCCATTATATCCAGCCCCATGCCAGTGTTGTGTAAAAAAATATTTCAACATTCTAATTTATTTTTTTATTTTTTTGTGATACTCTGTTACATCATAAAACAATTTTGATTTATTTTTATAACCTGCAACTAATTTCAATTTACTAATTACAATACAAATTCAGGTGCCTTGCAATCATCTTTGGGTCAATGTGATTTTCTTCCTGCTACACCAGAAATACCTTGAAATTAACTTTCTTTCCACAACAGTTCCATTCAAAAGACAGAACGAATGTAGTCAATATACACATCAGCTACCAAGAATTAAACCTCTCCAATTCTTAAAATAGGATGGCACAACTCCTACAGTATAGCAGCTGCCATTTATTTCAAAGGCCGCATTTCAGAATGGCTGATAGCAGGACCTGAAACTGTGTACTGTAGCTGTGGTGTAGCATAGCTGTAGCAGTGTTTGTCTTGAATAAAGTAGACTGCTGAAGTTAGCTAGTTAGCTAAGCTAGCCAGCTTGGTAGGCTAATTGCCCAAGCTTACATGATGCCCATTGTTCCCAACAGCAATCAGATTAATCAGCAGCACAGTTGCTCTTGTTTGCTCATTTTAGCCTACTCCTCATCCTGAATAATTCTGTAATTGTATAGAATCTGACCAACTCTCATCAACTTGCCTCTTTGACAGTAGGTTACAAGCAGACATGGGTTCAAATATATTTGTATCAAATACATTTGTATTTGAATATCTGCTATATAAAATTATGCTGTGTATTTGAGTATTTTTCAAAACTCAAATATAACATTAAAGTAACACAAAAATCTGCAACACATTTCTATAACAACACAGAAATGCTAAATAATTAAGATGTCTGTTTTAAGAAAGATAAATAATTCCAAATAAATATTTTTTCTTACACAATTTATTATTAAAATATTTTTCTAAATGAAAAATTACTATTACAAGAACTTGAATATTGAAATGGGTAAAACAGATAGTACATTACTATCTATCAGTCTCTCAGAAACAGTATATTACTATCTATCAATCTCTCAGAAACTGTACATGAATATCTGTCAATCTGTCAGAAACAGTACATTGCAATCTGTCAGAAACAGTACATTGCAATCTGTCAATCTGTCAATCTCTCAGAAACAGTACATTACTATCTGTCAGTCTCTTAGAAACTGTACATTACTGTCTGTCAGTCTCTCAGAAACAGTACATTACAATCTGTCAGTCTCTTAGAAACTGTACATTACTGTCTGTCAGTCTCTCAGAAACAGTACATTACAATCTGTCAGTCTCTTAGAAACTGTACATTACTGTCTGTCAGATCTCTGAGACAGTATATTACTATCTGTCAGTCTGTCAAAGACAGTACCGAACTACCTGCCTGCCTGACTGAGAGTAAATGACTGTGTAACACTGATTACATTCTATAGCAGTTGTCTGCTATGTTCTAACTCCTCTACCCCTACAGAAATAGACCATTATTTTCTTATTTATTGTTAGTGTTTGTCTGTGTGGGCATTTGGGTGTTACATTAATAAATCACAGTTTTAATTGATGGTGTGTGCCCTTAAAAATCCTAACAATGTTGATTATGGCTAGGTAGATAATGTGTTTCAGGTAATGATGGGGTGGCTGAAAAAGAGATGACTGATTTGATATGCCAAAGGCAGTGTGTGTGTTTGTGTGTCCTCAAGACCAGAACATTGATGTTGCTGTGTTTACTTATAGGGGTCAGGTGTGGCATGAACAGCAACAGATGGCGCCTTTGTTTCATGTGTTACTATTACAGAGAATATGATGAGTGTGAGCCTACCTAAATCTTTCCTTGTGGGCTGAGAGGGGTATGTGCTTAACTATACAGAAGGCATGACAATCACAGATGGGATCTTATGTCTTTCACCTTGGCCATTCTAGACCTCTACAGATGCAGAATCAACGGGTTGATTACTAACAAATCAATCTGGGTGCTTGCAGTTGTTGAGTGTTTCCTAACTATTTCATTCTGAGACTGACGATAGAGAGGTCATCTGTGGTGATGTCAAAATCAGGGAATAGAGATTGGATCATCTCTAACCAATGATTGAGTGAGTTTTGAGATCCAAACACAAAGGAAATGTTTTGTGCCCTTAAAATCAACAGGGATTTACTTAGATCTTAACTCATTCCGGCCATTTTTTTGTCAGTGTGTGTTTGGTAGTGTTTTGCTGGAGCCAAGGTTTACGTAGATCTAAATAACATGCGCAGTGAATGCTTGGCACATTTTAACTGAATTTTAACATTTTAAGTGAATAAATGAAATGCACGCAGTAAATATGGTACAAACATGCCAGGCATCAGTCAGATGCAGAGTAGGACGCAGGTAGGGACTGACTTCCTATAAATCAGTAGGAAGGGAAAATCCACTGGCCCATTTCCCAGACTCCACCCATGATCAGGGACAGCCTGTCATGCTGGCTTAGCCATGACAATATGTTCAAACAGAGAGAGTGTTTGTGTGTCGTGAACATGGGGGTGTGCGAATGGTTGTGAGGGACTGTATAAGCTGATGGACATTATCAAGAGCCTCTTCGCTGTCATAAGTGCGTATGACATCCATACTGCCACGGTCCATTCAGCCAGTCATCTCTGGTCCTTCACTGTGAGAGAATGAGTGTGTGACGCACATTGAGGTGTATGACGAATGCTTGGTTGTTTTATATAAAATAGTCTCTGAGCAGTACAGACTCTTTGTAGTCTATGCCACTGGAACGCCAAGCTGAAGGTCATTAAGTCTTTCAGGAGCTGGATGTATGCAAGAGAATGTATGTACACAGACACACACAAACACACACACACACACACACACGAACACATCTCTAGATTCTTCTGCTGGAGTTAACAGCGATATTCTTTGTTCAGACTCCTTTCTTGAGGACTTGTTCACCCAGTAGAAAAAAGATACAGCTGCAGAAGCTTGGAAAGGGACAGAACAAAAAGACAGGACCTTTAGTTTTCGTGGTTTTCACTGAGGGAGAATATCCCTAAAAATCTCATCCGTCCTTGAAATATTTGAATCCTAATCCTCATAGAGGCAGTGTTTCCTTCTGGAATAATTACTGATCACATTCAAGGGCCAGTTCATCTTTCCAAAGGGTGGTGAAGCTGGAACTAAATTGACTGTGAGATATTCCAATTACTGTCTTCCGATGTGGATGTGTGTCTTCCTTTCAGAAGTCTGAATTGGTCCTATGATAATAGTATTTTTTGGCACCGGTGTGATGTTAGAACAGGAAGTCATGTGGAGTCAGCAGAGAAGCTCCTAAGCAGACCTTCACCAGAACTGATGACATGGCTCTCCTTGGTCAGTAAAAGGTGAATCTCACCTATGGCGGTGTGTGTGTGTGTGTGTGTGTGTGTGTGTGTGTGTGTGTGTCGGTGTGTACCTGCATGTGTCCATGCATCTAGGCCGCATAGAAAAAGAGAGCAAAAGAGAGAAAGTTTAGACAATAGACAAATTCTGGAGGGTTGTGCACTGTATGGTGTTTGGCTCATTTTTAGCTTTCAAATTTGAGCCTTTTTGTAGCGTATGTTTTACATGCTGATTCCACTGAGGATTATATAAAAGAATATATAAAAAATAGCGATATTGACATATCCAAAACCTCTGTGATTTTCGGCTCCAGAAAAAGCTGCATTTGACATGTTACCTGAGCCGACGCACTATGCGTGCTGGAAGGGGCTACTGGGAGTATTTTTGTAGATTACTTTAATACCTGGACAAATGTTGTTCAAATACCTGATGTTAGTTATGAGTTTACACTGCAAATGCTAGTGAAGACAACTGCCTTAAGCTGGCTAGTGGCACCAAGACATTGTTTTATTTTCCATGTCGATGCCTAAAAACATCCTCGTTATAGGAGATAATGTCCTTCACGGGTTGAGAAGGTACTGACAATACATTTATCATAGTGTCAGTACCAGGCAGGCAAACAGCGGTTGAGTCAGGGCCTTCAGTAGTGTTCTTCAGTACTGCTTTTTACTGTGAGAAGACAAGAAACAGAACATTGTTCTGCTTCTGGTGGACGCTATGGGTAGGACTAGTAAAGAGAGCCTAATTTGCCCTGGGAGAAAACACAGCACTAGTGTATGAATGTGTTTGATCTTATTTCTAAATAGTAGTTTAAGCTCCTAACAGTCTCATTTCCCTGATGTGCTCCAATCACTGTATTTGGTCTCTAGGCCCCCGCCTGTGAGCTCTCTAGAATTTCTGAAACAAACAACTACAAGAGGAAAGTGTGTGTGTGTGTGTGTGCACTGTTTTCTTTCTCTCCTTTGGGTGCTAGGAAGCAGGAATAGGTCAATACGGTACCAGGACCACAAGAGATGTTGGTATGAACCTCATCAGGCGTGGACCTGAGGAGAAATTGAAGGAGATCAGGCGAGGTCTTTGGCAACATGAGACAAGACCCGATGCAAACAGTCGTTCATCTGTCTGTAAAGCATGCGAGCATGTGTATCCTCTCGACCAGAGTGAGTGTGTGTCGTGTGTGATTGCGATCAGAGGTCCTCTGCTGAGGACAGGTTCTGAACTAGGCCAACAGCTGCTCACCCGGGTTTCTCATTTGCATTTCCACTTTGAAGCCTTTTGCCTGCAATTTCTGCTAAGGAATATTTTCCATATTAAATGGGATACGCATGCAGCTAACCCACCCACACACTTACACTGTCATGAACATATGCACGTTCTCACATACTCGCGCGCATATGCGCGTATCTGTACCAGGGCACGGGCACGCGCGATCACAAACACATCCCCAGTCTGCCCCAGATAATTGCATTGAGTCGTATGTGTGTTTAATATTGTGTGTAACTCTTAGAACTGGTTCCTGGGGTTTTGAGCTGGTTCCCACCAGGGAACTAACCTAACGCTGGCATTCAGATTCAGAGCACACCACCACTGACACTGTCTAATGACTGCCACGGAGGGATTCAGGTACAGAAAACAAAATCTGAAACTGGTGTGTGTATTGTTGTGTGTGTTTTAACTTTTGTATGTGTGTGTGTTTGTTTGTGTGTATGAGTTTACACTTTGAAGTATTCATAGAAGCCTGGTTCTGTTGTTCAAAGAGTCGCCTCTTTCTGTTCTCCGCTCTTTCCTCACCTCACAATGAGGCTATGCCTCAGAGGACACTAACAAAATGCAGGAGAGCCAAAACACACACGCACTCGGGTGCCGCAGAGCGGACACGTCTGGTCTGGCCAGAGGTCTCTTTCCGCGTGTGTGGTTGGACCAGTGGGGAGCTGGCCAGTAGGGCTGAGATGGTCCTGAGGACCGGGGACTCTGCTCAGAGAGTTTTACAGGGGGAGGGTGTTTGAGGAAGGTTACCCTAGTGTCGTCCTAGTTATTGGAACATTCAGTAAACACAATTTATGACAGATGATGGCTGACCGTGGCCTCTGTAACCCTCTTCTGTAACCCAGCCTCTCCTTCTGTTCTGCCACCTGCCTGCTCACTGGACGTTTGATCTGACTGTCCTGCCTGAAGGAACAAGGTGGCTGAAGGGGTCTGAAGGGATGAAGGTTAGGGAGTCTGATGGGGATGATGTATGAGGTAGTCTGAATGGATAAAGGGTTAGGGGGTCTGAAGGATGAAGGGGTAAGGGGGTCTGAAGGATGAAGGGTAAGGGGGTCTGAAGGGATGAAGCATTAGGGAGTCTAAAGTGATGAAGCGTTAGGGAGTCTGAAGGGATGAAGTGTTAGGGAGTCTGAAGGGATGAAGTGTTAGGGAGTCTGAACGGATGAAGTGTTAGGGAGTCTGAAGGGATAAAGTGTTAGGGAGTCTTGAAGGGATGAAGTGTTAGGGAGTCTGAAGAGATGAATGATTGGGGGTCATAAGGGAAGAAGGGTTATGGAGTCTGAAGATAATGAAGGTTAAGGGGTCTGATGGGATGAAGTATGAGGTAGTCTGAGGGGATGAATGGTTAGGGGGTCATAAGGGATGAAGGGTTAAGGAGTCTGAGGGGATGAAGGGTTAGGGGTTCTGAAGGGATGAAGGGTTAGGAGGTCTTAAGGGATGAAGGGTGTGGGGGTCTGAAGGGGATGAAGGGTTAGGAGGTCTTAAGGGATGAAGGGTTAGGAGGTCTTAAGGGATGAAGGGTTAGGGGATCTGAAGGGATGAAGGGTTAGG
>JACXGJ010014378.1:0-14931 GCA_016801105.1 Esox niger
CCACACTACTGTGAATAAAATACCACGTTATAGACCTGCCAACCACACTACTGTGAATAAAATACAATGTTATAGACTGGCCAGCCACACTGCTTTTTATGGTTGCATTTCAGTAATTACTAGGTGTTCAGTTAATTTTTACTGGCACCTTTGAGCTACACAAGTCAGTCAAGATGGGACTCCTGGAAAAAGACTCAGCCAGGTTCAGAAAAAGACTACAGCTAATAGTGTAGTTTGTTGAAAACACTGCCTATAGAATGTTTCAAATCATTTTGCTCTGTAAATGAAGCAATTTTTTTCTGCAATGGCTGGTTCAAAAGACCACTCGACTCAAGTTCCTCTTCATTTACAGCGGTTTTAAAACATAATTCTCTGCATTTTGTAGCTGTTTCTGGTACAACGGTGTAAACATTTGTTTGTGTGGTTTGTGAGCACGTCCACGTCATTAAACAGACCCGTCTGCACAGTTCCTGACTTAACCTTTTGACTCGTATCTATTTTGGCCAGTGACTAAAGCCCTGGCGGACTTCGATTTGGCCCTAAGAGGGAAGAAGAAGAGGGCAAAGTTCATCAAGGAGGGAAAAAAGAAAGAGTTGTCGGTATGTGTGTGTTTGGGTGTTCTTCCTGTTTTACTATCTTAGGGAGGTCCTTGCTAAGACAGGCAAACCGTATAATTTGCCAGTCTTGAATCAAAGATAAGTTTGTACATTGCAGGTTTGGTTATTAAGGTTGGGATTGGGTGTTTGTTCTAACGTTTAGGGAAGTTAGCTTTTGGTAAGTTAAGAAAAATACTTCCTAGTTTCTTTTTCTTGGTGACTAGTTATGGTTTAGTCGTTGCTGTTTTTTTGGTTTTCTTAAAACTGTTAATTACAGAAATCCAGTACGATCATTAAATACGATTTAAACAGTTAGCTGTGGATCTGTCCATCATCTTTCTAGCCGGAGGACAGAGCCCAGTTTGAGATCCTCAAGTCCCAAATGTATGCGGAGCGGTCTGCCAAGAGGGACCGCAAACCCAAAAGAGCCCGGGCCATGCCGGCCGACGAGCCAGTCCAGAAAGGTGGGTTTTCATCACACTTTAAAACGTCCATTGTCATTGGTGTACGGGAAGTTCAAATGTTCTAAAACATTGCACGGCCTCAAATGTTATCTAAACGGCGGGGGCACATCTGTCTTTACTCCCTGTTTCTGGCTGTCAACTAGCTGACAGTTCGACAGATGATGCGGAACACATTGTTCTGTAAATTACAGCAACACGTGGAAACATGGGAATCCCCAAAGTCCTTATAGGTAACAAGAGGATACTGAGATATGTATTCCACTACAGCCACAACGCCGTGATCCGCCCTTACGACCTCATTGTTCGGTTCCCAATGTACCTTCATAAATAACGTCTGTTTCTGCATTTACCTGGGAACGATCTAACCTCATTTTCGTTATTTTGCTCTCATTGAGAATAAAATACAGCAGTGAGTGCGTTGTCTCATCCTCTCTAGATTAGCCAGTTTCACAGCCGAATGAGGGTTCTGTGTCCGCGCGTCATTATTCACATTTTAATAAGTTAGCAGACATTCTCACCTGGAGGGACTTACAGTAGTGAGCTCATACATTTCTTTACTGGTGCCATGTGAGAATCAAACACACAATACTGGCATTTCAAGCACAGTTCTCTTCCGAAATAAGCCACACAGGAATAAAGAGGTCAAATATTTACATAAACGACTACAATACATCGCAACCATGGTGCTTCAGGGTGGTGCCTTGGTGAAAGTCAGGGCTTTGTCTCTTTGGCGATTCGCTGTGGTGACTCAGGCTCAGTTGTGGCTGTTTGCTGGTAAATGTGTGCTTACTGACGACTGTCCAATTCACCTCACATTACCAGCTCCATCTGACACTGGACGGCCAAATTAACGGACCAAATAATTTAAATTGTTTTTCTTTCATTGCATTTAGGAGCGAAACAGAAAGCCGGTAAACCGGGCAACAAGTCTGTATTTGACAAGGAACTTACAAACACCAGTAAGAAAGCACTCAAGCAGTACAGAGCCGGGTAAGTGTCTCTCCTAAATGGATGTTGTTGAGATTTTAACCCCCCCATTTCCTCTCAGTTTCGCATTCTCAAATTTGTAAATAGAGAAGTGTCTCTGCTCCTAATGGTTGGTATTAAACTTAGACCTAAGCTGTATTGACACCAAGGAGTTTCCCATATACATACGCGTTTGGGTAAAACATGATATAAAGGCCTTCACACCATTCAGAATAGAAAATGTATTTCAACGTTGTTGTCGCATGGTTGCAGTTATGGCTGAATTACAGCTGGGGGTGCAGATAGCGAATTTCTGCTTCATGGTGACCCAGAATAGAATAATGTCTCAATGTTGTGTATGAATGTGACCTGTACAGTCTTATATTCCACCCTCAGACCATCTTTTGAAGATAAGAAGAGGTTGGGAATTTCCACAAACAAGAAGGGAGGGCGTTTCAAGTCCAAGGCCAAGTAAGTAACCCCCAGGCTGTGGCCGTAAGGCTGTCATCCCACACTTATTCACCTATTAACAACATGCTCTTTTAATTGTTTTTGCTGTGAGGCTAAATGTTGTAATATTTAAAATATATTGTCAATGACATGCTAAGTAAAATGTTACATTTGAGTAATTTGCAGTTGCAGATTTTATTAAACACAGTGACTTAGAGTAGTGAGTGGGGGCTTTTTAGTTTTTACGATAATGACAGGTCATGATGATCTATTGTCCAGAGCATTTGTGTTTCCAGGGGGAGGCGCTTTGTGTGTCTCAAATAGCCATAACATCTCATTTAATGGTTTCTGAGTTTATAACAGGCACTGTGGTAAACATCTGATACGTTTAAACTTTTCCAGGTTTAGAAGAAAGTAGGAGCTGCATCGGTCGGGAAAATGACAAAATGTGCAAATATGGATGGATGGATTGACCTCCATTGTATTTTTATTGCTGTCTTCTTAAAGCGATGCTTTTATACCTGCCAGTGAGGGCATAATGGAAAGAGGTAGCCCTGACTGCACAGAAAGAAAGGTAGCTGTAAAGGATTTTTCTGAAAACCCACATCATTTCGTCACACTATAATTTTTTTCATCAGACACCATTAAACCATTCAGTGCTGAGAATTTTTCACTGTGTTAATAAAGAAAAAAAGTTAAAGAAATAAAGTTCATCTGTATTATCCGATTTATTGTATTTTTCTTTAATACTGGAACTATTTCAATAGTACTTACATAGTAGTCTTGCCCCCAATTAACCAGTAGGTTATGTTATTACCAGCAGTGTTGATGTATCAGTAGTGATGAATGGCTTATTTTGGCTCTAGACGGTACCTTTAATTTTCCAATGTTTTCATGATTAGCCATACAGACACAAACAAAACTAGGTCTACACTTCACTTGCTGTTGCTCGAATATCAATTTGATTTGTTATAAATGCACATCATTGATCAAATATTGTCATCAGAACCTTTAAACAACTCTAGCAAGATGTTTAAGTTTCAATTCTGACGAAGCTGTACCGGATGGTATTAAGTCTGGAAAACGAAACTGACAGCTGAAACCTGACTGAGCTTATTCCAAGAGCGGCTCACAGAACATCCTAACACCGGCAGGCACGGACGAGAAGGCGAGTCATCACGGTGGACCAGATAACAGGGAAACAAAAATACGTTTAATTAACTATTGCTTTGGGTTTGTAAACGGGGAACCACATCCCCTAAACGATATAAAGGTAGGTTTTATTATTTTAATTTTTAAAGACGACAAACGTATAACAACATCCGCCATATTTTTACCGGTGATTTAGTATACATAACTACATGATGTGCGATAACGTTTCTGACACTTCAGATACGGTTAAACTAGCTTTCGTAATTCAGAAATTGAAAATATATAAAGGATTCATATTATCATCACCTTTGATATAACACCTCCCGGATGTTGCTCGTGACTATGTATCATTTATTCATTGTATCTTAGTGACGCAATGCTGTGGAAATTACATAGTTTTTATCCACTAGGTGGCTTACATCCTCCACAAAAAATATGTATATTTTTTATATATACGGTCAATTCCATTAAGAGCAGTTAACAGAAGACCTATGGAACAGCCATATGTTCTAAATTGTTAGTATCGCTTTCCATGCGATAACCCACGGAAATGTCCAGTTAATTTTGTGTTTCTCAGGTAAAAGAGAACATTTATGTAAATGAATGCATTTGTGTCACTATCTGAAATGCTATGACACAAGTTTTTAAAGAAAATATACACAACGAATCGGGACTTTCCTGGTACTCTCATAAACAGCAACAGCTATGGAAACATGGTTCTTCATCAATGAGACGAAAATGACCAATTCCAGTCTTCTCAGGGCAGGAGTTGAAAGCTTTTGAAGTGTTGGGACAGATCTTAAATTCTGCCATTTCTACAGATGTTCAACTTGCTAATTAAGAATAATTCGCCTCATATTTAACTGCACATCCGATTGAGGCTGTAGTTAATTTTGAAATCTTATTTTAATGTGGCACAATGTATATTCGACCGCTACTACTGGAGCTGGCTAGGGCTATTACGTGCATTTCCTGATTTGATTAAATCCACAAGCAGTGACGCTGACAGGCCGGGACAACCCGTAACGTCGTCCCGGGCCCAGGTCTCGGGGAGCCCATTTGGTTGGCTTAAATATAATGATTGATTAGTCAGTCAATCTTGGTATTTAGAACTACCTAGCTAAAACATTAAACAATAAACGTTTATGAACAGGAACATCATTGCTATTTATACATGTTTTTGGCCCGTGGTTTGGGACCTAAACGTTAACTTTTGCCCTGGGCCCTGGGATTCCTGTTGGCTTCCTTGGCCACAAGCAATGCAGAGATTGAGATTGTAGGCTGAAATCAGATAGAAAACATTAGTTAATGATCAGTCAAATGAGCTACCTACATGTAAGAATGTATCATGGCAATCTAAAGACAAATAAGTATATCTACATATGTAAATGAGAAATTCATACTCAAAACACTCCTAAACTGCTTCCAAGAAAATCATCCCATCATGGTAAATGATCCTGTCACCTACTGTTTACCTGAGTCTGAAACTGACAGGCAATCACCAGTCCTGTCACAAAAAACAGTCCTTAATTACTGGCAGTGCTCTACTTTCTCTCGAGGGAACATATTACAAGAATAACAGAATGGGCAGCTTAATATTCAAATAACATATAAAACTCTTGGTAATTATAATTAATAGTTTTTTTTATTAAACTAGATTGTAACATATCCCGTCATGGCAGACGATAGAGATGTTACATCTACAAAGGTTTGTAGGACGTAGGCCTTCAACCCTCTCCTGGGGACCCCCCAGCCAACCATCCATTAGATCAGTGGTTCCCAATCAGGGGGTACTTGAAAACACGTATGACACCATAGTCTTACTAGTGAAATTAACATGAGGGGGTACTTCAGGGATACTCCAAGCAGTGCAATCTTTTGGGGGATGTACAATAACTGAAAAAAGTCAGGGGCCACTGTATTATGTATCCCAGAGCTAGCACACCTGAATTAACTTAGTGAGTTCAGCGCAAAAACTAAACTGTACGATGTGTCCCCAGGAAATGGCTGAAGACCTATGTTGTAGGATATGTTTGTATCTGGAAGGTCTTCTGTTGAGGGCAAAGTACGATATTAGTATTTTTCAAATGTGAGCACTGCCAGTAATTAACTATTTAGCCTGTCATCACGTAAATCATCACTTGTAAATGAATGTACACTAAAGTTAAAGACTTAAAAGTTCCATTGTGAATTACACAAATGTATGTTTGCTGTTCAAATTGAACCGCGACGATGGCACTGCATTGGCATTATATTTACCTTTTGAAATCGCAAGACAGTGTGTATGCTAGTCATGCCAAACATGTAAGAATGTGTCGAAAGCTGCGGTAAATAAATCCTTGCTGAATTTATTAGTATAAAAACATAATTTACACCAGCAAAAATCACATAAATGCATGACAAACTTTTAATATTTTGCTGTGCTTAATTTATTTTCTTAAAGGACTATTAGGGAGTAAAACCTAATGGACAAGTCATACAAAGGGTTGCCAGAAAGAGGTAGTCTGGGTGGAGGAAACCCCCTTGAGCACAGAAGAGGTAAGGAAGGCACTTTTTTTAAATACTGAAATCATGAATCTGATGTACTATTGTAGTGTGGAAAGGCTTAGTCCATCAGAATTATCTAGATTGCTGTGTTTTTCTCATCCAGGTGCCGAAGGTGGTCAGAGAGTAGAGGAATGGGGCAGGGCCAGCGGGGAGAGTAGAGATGTTAGCAGGGGCGACCCGAGGAAGGACAGGAAAATACAAGGTGATGGTCCAGGCGGGGGAAGCCGAAGAGCAGGGGAGGGTGGAAGGGGTAGTGGTGGAAGAGGAGGAGGCAGAGGAGGAAGAGAGAGAGCAAGAGACAAAGAAGTAAATGGGCTAGCAGGAAGACAGAGAGGAGAAAGCAGAGGAGAAGAGAGAGGAGGAGTTGGTGGAGAGGGGGGGGACAAAGGAAGGAGACGAGGAGAGAGAGGGGGAGGAGGAGGTGGAGAAAGAGGAGGAGGAAGGAGGAGAGAAGACAGAGGGTTGGGAGGGGGAGTGAGAGGGGGAAGAGGGGGAGGAGGTGGCTGGAGAAGAGAAGAGAAAGGCTTCGGAGGAGGTGGAGAAAGGGGGGCAGGGGGTGGGATAAGAGAACAGAAACCGGAAAGAGGTGGAAGACCAGAAGATAGTGGAGGAGGGAGGAGAGGAAGGAGAGGAATATCTGCAGATGCTGGTGCCCCTCGTGCAAATCCAATCGGGTACAAAGCCTTGGAGGAGCTCTCAGCGAAAGACCCTTCAGAAATAGCCATAACTCTGGCTTCCAGCTATGGACTGAAAGCACTCCTTGAAGAGAATGAGATACGACCGGACCTCATTCAGCTCCTCTGCCAGGTCCTTTGCAAGGCCTTTTTGTCCAAAAGTGACCGTCAAACCTTACAGCACCTGGCTGACTTGATCAAGAATTCCGGATTCCTCCGGTCCATCTTGCCCCTTCACATAATGGGAATGGGGTCAGACTCCAACGTCACCCGCCGACAGCAGCACCCCAAGAACTTGGACAACATCATAACTCTTCTCACCGAGATAATCAGCATCTTCCCAGCTAGCTCGGTCCAGGTTGTGTCAATGATGGTGGCCCTCTTCAGGCCAGTCATCACCAGCCTGCGAGCCGTGGGGGTGAACATCCTGGATCACACTGAGGAGAACCTGGACAGGATCCAGGCCCTGGTGGACCAGCTCCAGGAGAAAGCCAGGGAGGGCACCCTGAAGTCGGACAGCTACTCCTTCATCACCGCGGAAGGGGAAGCTCCACCGGAGGAGGCCGACTTCAGGACCCTGTCCATCTATCCCTCCACTGAAGATTTCCATCAGTTCAAGAGGCCATTCCTCAGGGCCAACCTTACATACCGTCGCTATGGCAGCGCTCTGCTGTACCTGGATACTCACTTTCGGCTGATGCGAGAGGACTTTGTGAGGCCTCTCCGAGAGGGCATCCAGGAGCTGCTTCACAGCCAGCAGGACACGGACAACAAAGTCCCGCTGAGGATGAGGCGCTTTGATGACATCAGGGTGTATTTTGACACAAAAATCGGGGTTCCAGTTTGCACCTCGTCGGGTTTAGCCTATAATGTCCATTTTGATTCTAAACCACTGAAGGTCAGTCTGTTTAATTGCTAGCGTTTTTATAGAACATTAGTGAGGTTATATATATTCTGTATATTTCTGTGAAGGAAAATATAGGCAGATATATGGTCAAATATTCCATAAAATGACCTGAATACATATCGTGTTTTTCCCAGTTACTGCTCATAGGGTGCGTTAAATATAACTGTTAATTTTATTCTGTCCCACACAGTCTATCCGCTGGCAGAACTCCAAGCGGCTGATTTACGGCTCATTGGTCTGCATGTCCTGTGACAACTTTGCCACTTGCCTGTTTGCCACCGTGTCGAACCGGGACCCCAAGGATCTAGAGAAAGGCTTTGTTCAGCTTAGTTTCTCGGCAGAGAGCAGACAAGCCCTGGCCGGACTGGACACCCGTCAGCCATTCCTCATGGTGGAGACCACTGCCTACTTCGAGGCCTACCGCTACGTCCTTGAAGGGCTACAGGAACTGGAGGTAGAGGCCCTGCCCTTCCTGAGGTTGGTGGGCTCTTAGACATAGCAGAGAATTTTGTTTTTGTGCAGAGCAACCTTGCAATGCTTACACCCTGCACAATTAAAGTGGCCATTTACCCACCGGGAGACCAGGGGCTCAACGCCAGTAGACCAGGGGTTCAACGCCAGTAGACCAGGGGTTCAACGCCAGTAGACCAGGGATTCAACGCCAGTTGACCAGGGGTTCAACGCCAGTAGACCCGGAGTTTCAACGCCAGTATACTAAGGGTTCAACTCCAGTAGACCAGGGGTTCAACGCCAGTATACTAAGGGTTCAACTCCAGTAGACCAGGGGTTCAACGCAGGAATTGTTGTGTCTGCATTACATTATGGCTTTCTCTGCATTACATTATGGCTTTCTCCTCTTTATACCCCCCTGGTCAGCTCCTGCAAATATTATCTCTTATGCCATAACATACATACAAAACCAGTCGTCATACTAATCGTAAAACAAGATAGAACTCTACATTGTTATTTTAACCATAGTTCAAGGTCATAGTTAACAAACCTCCTAAACTGAGCTACCCCCGTTCTCTGTCCTACCCGAATGGGAGAAACAGAGGAGACAGGCAACTTCACCTTGGAGCCATCTGTACAGGGCCATAGATAAGATCTGTACAGGCTCCTCCGTTCCAGGCCATAACAAAATCAAACAACAGGGCATGCTGACCTGGTTCTTCTTCTATACGTGGCAACCATGAACAGTTTAAAGCAAAATATAAGCCTAGTCTAAACAGTCCATTTATTACAGTGAATTAGCAGAATAATGGATAAATCAGGATATGGTAATAAATGAATTCTTAACAAGATCTTTAGGTTCATGGCAATTTCTCACATGGAATAGCCTTCATTTCTCAGAACAAGAATAGTCTAACGAGTCTATTCTTGTTCTGAGAAATTCTTGTTCTTTGTTTCTTTGTAATCAAACCCATAAACGCTGATGCTGAAGATACAGACCTAGTTTAAACAAGGCCGGTTTTATTGATTCTTTAATAAGCACAACAATTTTCAGCGGTGCTAATCTGCTATTTCCTGCTACAATAGTAATGTACAACATTAACAATGTCTACACTGAATTTCTGATCAATTGAATGTTATTATATTGGACAAAAAAAATTATCTTTCAAAAACAAGAACATTTTTAAGTGAACCTATACGTTTGAACAGTGGCTTATACTATTTAAAAAATACAGCTCCGGATTAAAGATTAAGAGACCACTGCAAATTGAACGTTTCTGTTCCTCATTCTAAACGTTCCTTTTCAATTTTTTTGGAAAGGAATGTTTTTTTTTTCCCCCAGAGCTGCACATGTCTATTTCATGAAACATTTTTAATTAATGATAGTCAGTGGTTTTGATGTGATATTCATCAGTGACTAGAATGAAGAACACGGACGCTGTCGACCAATCAGGGATGGAGTTGGTTTGATTCACGACTGCTTGTACATTCCAGGTACATAGTGGAATGCAGTGCAGACGTTCACCCGCCTGCCTACATGCACAGGGCGGACAGGTACAGCCTGTCTTCTATCGCCTTGCCCAAGTTTATGAGCAGCATCCATCGCTTCCATGCCCTGGATCCCGCAGCCTGGCCCCCCAGAGAGCAGCTGGGATTGGACGAGTCCCAGATGAGAGCCCTACAGCTCGCCCTCACCAAGGAGCTGGCCATTATCCAGGGACCCCCAGGCACAGGTGGGACATGTTTTTAACCAGTAAGACACTGGGAGCTGTGCTTTATGGCTGATATACCACGTCTGAGAGGTCTTCTTAGGCACGACACAAAGTGGAGTGCCAGGACACAGCGCTTAACCGTGGTCTATTGGCAATATAGCACAGCAGCATACCACCACAGCCTACTGGCATTATAACCCTGTTATTTGGTCTCTTATAAATCATCTGGTTGTAATTCTGAATGCTGATCGACCTGTATCATATGAGGCCATATAACAAAGCTATGACATCACATTCGTTTTTACTGCCCCACTTGCGTTGGTAAACGGTGTGTAAGAGCAATGAGGGGGGTGTTAAATCAGGGGGTGTAATATACAACTCTGTTTCCAAAAATGTTGAGATGCTGTGTAAAATGTTATGAAAAACAGACTACAATAACGTACAAACTTTTTTTTAAAGGCTACATTCAATAGAAAATAGTACAAAGAAAACCTATTTAAAGTGGAAACTGAAACATGTAATTGTTCCTGGAAAAATATATGCACACTTTAAATTTGATGTCAGCAACATGTTTTAAAAAAACTGGGACAGGGGCAACAAAAGTCAAATGTTGTGTAACACAAAAAAAACCTGGTGGAACATCTCACAACTAATTGGGTTCATTGGCAACTGGTCAGTAACATGACTGGGTATAAAATGAGCATCCCAGGGAGGATGAGTCTTTTAGAAGTGAAGATGGGGAGGGGATCACCACTCTGTGAAAAACTGCACGAATTATGGTTAAGGTGGTCTGACAGATCAAAATTTGAAATTATTTTGGGGAATCATGGGCGCCGCATCCTTTGTGCTAAAAAGGAAAGGGACCCTCTTGATTGTTATCTGTGCACAGATCAAAAGCCAGAATTGGTGATGGTATGGGGGTGCATTAGTGCACATGGCATGGATGGCACATCTGTGAAGGCATCATTAATGCTGAACAATATATACCGGTTTTGGAGGAACATAAGCTGCCATCCAGACAATGTATTTTTTAGGGAAGGTCTTGCCTATTTCAGAAAGACAACACCAAACCACATTCTGCCCGTATTGCAACAGCATGGCTCCGTAGTTAAAGAGTCTGGGTGCTAAAATAGCCTGTCTGCAGATCAGACCTGTCAACCACTGAAAACATTTGGTTCATTGTGAAACAAAAAATACAACAGAGATCCTGAACTGTTGAACAGCGGAAATTCTATAACTAGCAAGAATGGAGAACATTTCACTTTCAAAACAACTGCAACTGGTCTCCTCAGTTTCCAAATGCTTACAGAGTGTTGTTAAAAGAAGAAGTGATGCAACACATTTGGGAAACATACCCCTGTACCAAAACATTTTAAACGTGTTGCTGGCATCAAATTGAAAATGGGCATATATTTTTACAAAAACAATAACATGTCTCTGATTCAACATCGAATATGTTTTCTTTGCACTATTTTCAATCAAATATAGAAATAAATGATTTGCACATCATTGCGTTTTCTTTTCATTTGCATTTTACGCAGCATCCCAACTTTTTTGGGAAAAGGGGTCAATACGCATGGTTGTTTGTTTACTTTAAAATTGTTGAACGTTTCTTTGTCGTCTCTCCTAATCTCAGGAAAAACGTACACAGGACTGAAGATTGCTCAAGCTTTGCTGACCAATAAGGAGTTGTGGAGGGGTGACCTCGGCAACGCCCCTATGCTGGTCGTTTGTTACACCAACCACGCGCTGGACCAGTTCCTCGAAGGTAGGGCTGCGCCCTTCCATCATGCTGGATTATGGATGCTTGACTCAGATGAACTTGTATATAAACACGCTGCCCTTCAGAATTATTGACACATTAGGTAAATGTGAATGGATGAGATAATTCAATTAGATTTGGTTCAAAGAATTCCTAGGGCTGCCAATAATCGTGACACAGATCCTTGAAACTACTCATTAAGGATTTGTTTTTCTTTTCTTTCCTTCTGCGCCTGTTAACGGTTTGACTTCACTCATATTTTCAGTGTAAGAACAGGTTTTTTTCGCTGCACCTCCAATATTACTGGAGGCTCTGTATTTTCCTTCATTTTACATTTGAACAAAGGTCATTATAGAGGGCACTTGTGTTACTGCGCCATTTATTTAAACCGTTTAACATTCTGACCCACAGGCATCCACAGGTTTTTACCAACCGGTATTGTGAGAGTGGGGGGACGAAGCAGCAGCGAGGTACTCAAGCGTTTCACTCTGAGGGAGCTGAAGATGTCCCAAAAGAGCCGCCTACCGAAACACCTTCGTCGTGCCAACGGCGAGGTGAGAGTTAGCGTGGGACACATGAAAGCACTGCTATCGAGAACTCATTATGGAGTAACTCCATTTCTATTTATTTCAGCATTATTTATCGAAGTCAATGGACAACCAGGTGTCATTCAGTGGCGATCTGGCCAAAGGCATAACAATTACAAGGCAAAATTGTCGAGACAAGTCGATTATGGGTTGTGTTTGGTATGTGCCAGGAATGTCACAGTGAATTTCAGATCTTTTGGGAAATTATTTGGATAGATATTATTTACATTTATATCCTGTATCAAATATTACTATTCCTGAGAACTTAAAGTAGTGAGTGCATATATTGCAGTACCGAATGCCTATAATTCTTCTTTTTCTTCGGCCCCTCCGTCTCTGTGGGAACTGAACCCAGAACGATGGTGTTGTGAGGGCTATGCTATAGGAGGAGAGTGGTAACCACACTGCTGTTTTGGAAACAAAACATGTTTTTGGATGTTTCCCCTCAGATTTATGATGCATTGCGGATAGAGGAGTACAAAATCCAGAATCACTCTGCCCAGATGGAGTGCAGCCTGCAAGGTGTCTTGAAGGAGAGACTCCTCAAAAAGTTCATTTCAGACAGACACTGGGACAGCCTGACGTTTCAATCTGTGAGTAAAATATTAGGATACACTAGACTGAATGCTGTGGATAAACTACCATCCTTGTGATCAGTGCTCTGAATAACTGCTCCAGACCGTAGCTATACTACTACAGACCGTAGCTAAACTTCTACAGACCATAGCTATACTACTACAGACCGTAGCTATACTACTACAGACCGTAGCTATACTACTACAGACCGTAGCTAAACTTCTACAGACCGTAGCTATACTACTACAGGCCGTAGCTAAACTACTACAGACCGTAGCTATACTACTACAGACCGTAGCTATACTACTACAGGCCGTAGCTAAACTACTACAGACCGTAGCTATACTACTACAGACCGTAGCTATACTAATACAGACCGTAGCTATACTACTACAGACCGTAGCTAAACTACTACAGACCGTTGCTTTACTACTACAGACCGTTGCTGTACTACTACAGACCGTAGCTGTACTACTACAGACCGTAGCTAAACTACTACGGACCGTAGCTATACTACTACAGACCGTAGCTAAACAACTACAGACCGTAGCTATACTACTACATTGCACAGGATCACTACAGTGACTTCTGAATCTACAGCATAAAGGTGCAAAACAGTCACATGGTCACCGAATTCAAATGCTTGTCTAAAAGAGACCCCGCCCTCTGGCGTATCAACGACTCTCACAGTCAGACGTGTGTGAGAGGCTTGCGCCGCTCGCTATGTCTGTTTCAATAGGCTGGAATTGTTTGTCACTCTTCTTTTGGTCTTCTCATCCAGTGGTTTGTTTGCAAGGTGTGCATTTTCAGATGGATGATCATGTGACTGTTGTAAAAAAAAAAGATTGTATCCTAGACATTCCCGTACCTAAAACGTTAGGATACAATCTTGATCCGTGATAACCTGTCACGGGTTGTGAAGAAATTACTTCTAATTTGAGACTGTCCACAGAGTGTCAATGGCCTGAAGGATTCATTACTGATGGATTGGCTGGGAGTAGGTTCCATTGCTGTCCAGCAGATGGCACCAGACCCTCAAAATGGAGATACAGGTGCGGCCACTTCACAGCCATTTGACATGAGCTGACACAGTTACACTGTAATCAACAATATATTTAGAGTGTATGCAAGTTCTGTAAAAAACGTTTTAAAGTTATTTCTACAAGTTGTCAATCCTTTTAGGCATTTGGCAAATGGAGGTGTATTATGTCAGAAAATGTTCAAGCTGTTAAAAGTACTATTGGGACTCAAATGTATTAGGTACATTTATTAGGTACAGTATCAAGGCTAATTCCCAAAGGATTATTTTGATTTATTACAAGGAAAAACATTATTTAACAATATTGATAACAGTCCTGGGCATTTGCATGGCAATTAACCACGCAAAATGTAAGATTTTTCAAAGCGTGATCAGACTGTGTTGAGGTAGAGGGGACAGGAGGGTATGGTGCTGCATCACTGGGCTGTGTTGAGGTAGATGGGACAGGAGGGTTTGGTGCTGCATCACTGGGCTGTGTTGAGGTAGAGGGTTTGGTGCTGCATCACTGGGCTGTGTTGAGGTAGAGGGGACAGGAGGGTTTGATGCTGCATCACTGGGCTGTGACTAATCAATAATAAAAATGTAAAGGCTTACAAGTATTAACTAAAAAAGAGGATGGGAAAGGAAAAGTTACTGACAACCTCTAGCCAGCTACAGTAGCTATTTAAATAAGCGAAAGTTTCTAGTATCGTACAAAGTAAGCTAGCAAGTAGTAACACTGCAAGAACATTAACTACAATGCAATTAGAGAAACTATTCATCACATTACCTCTGTCAGTATTCCGTTTTTGCTCGTTTCTTTTTCTTCCCTGGGCATCACGGTTTGAAGTAAGATACTGATGCTAATTTATGTTTCGTGTTCCGCGACAATGCTTAACATATATGAACTCGCCCATCCCCCACAATCAGGTAAGTCTAACAGAGAGCGGGAGGGGGTGATTGATGCCTCGGGCCGCATAAAAAATGGCCTAATAAGTTACGTAGTTATGTTTTTAAAAATTGATAGTATTAAAATATATTAAGTAAACAAATTGTAAAAGTAAAAAAAA